>PNEQ01044504.1:12463-33656 GCA_003012365.1 Medauroidea extradentata | reverse complement strand
TCATAGTACTAGAATTTGCTTGGATACGAGTAGGAAAATTTATAATAGATAGTAGATTATAAGAGTACATTATATCATTCAATAGTTTTCTTTTAGCACTATCAATAGCATAGTCCACATTAAAGTCACCGCAGATAATAATTTTTTTGTTTCTCTCAAATAGAACATTTAAAAGATCATCAAATTGCTTAGTAAATATAGAGAGTATATCTGGAAACAACTATAAAAGTACAGATTTTATGTCTGACTACATTTGCTTACCCAAGGCATGACATGAGAAGGCGACAATAAAAATTTAACTTACATGCAATCAGTTATAACATAATTATGAACTTAGCTCCTATGTTGCAGAGGTGTCGGATACTCACGAGAAACTCTACCGATCTATATTTATCAACCAACTTCGAACCTCCTACATGCACACGTACATACATTCATTCATACATACATGCATACATACATACATGTACAAGCACCCATGTTCACTCTGACTCCAAGAAATACGTACAAGTAATAGGTAGAACAAAGTGTAGACACAAATACGTACAGAATTTTTTTTTTTTTTACTTTCTGTTACTGAGTTTACATTTATGTTTATTTAAATTGCTTCTCTGCAAGTAAGTGAACATCCGGGTTTGACCAAAATTGTTAGTAAACTTAATATATTTTGGTTTAGAAGTGCAATAAACTGCACACATTGTCGAATATATCTCAGTCAAAAACAAATATATTAGGGTTGGCTGTTTGGAAATACTCTCTCTCTCTCTCTCTCTCTGTCTGCTAGCTACTGATGGATTTTCTCTGACGTAGGATATAACATGCAGGACAGAGTTACAAGTTAGTATATTACCTCTTAGCACATGTGTGGCGTATGTAAGACAATGCTTGTTAACTTTTCTAACATACAGATGACAATATAAACATGTAGCCTACTTCTGTAGACTTGACTTAAATAGTATAGACGACTAATTACAGCTTGAATATACGTTAAAAATTCAACTGCGATGATTTTACTGTAGCGCAAATAAATAGAATTTATATTATAGTAATAAATTTCACTTTTTTCTTCTCTGAATTTCGTAAGTGCTAAAAAATATAATAAATCTATATAGTCACCGATGTCGAGCCTTAAGAGTGTGTGGTAGATACATAAACGCCGAAAACAACAATAGATTTCTACGCTTTTTTCGAAGTCAATGTGCATAAAATACTCAACGATAATCTAACACTATTATATATGCCAACTTTATGAATAAATATTTATCCAGAATTACTAATCGTGATTTCTTGCGCCGCAGTTAAATGCATTAGGTTTCGGCGTCAGAGATTGTGTCTCAGAAGTTCGTAACACTGGAAACAATTGTGTTTAAAACGTTGACCCAAACTATTGTCTAGGCTTGTTATTGTTTAATTTTCGCAAATTGGCTTCAAGAAACCTACAGTTATAGATTAATGATTTTAGCATTGAATTATGTATCACGCCCTCTTAAGAGGATTACTAGTGAACCATTGCATGTTAGCTGAGTAACACACGTTTAGAGAACACATTACATACGTCAGTCAGTGGTGCTCTTATAGCTCCACTGACTTTGTGGGTCTCCGCGACGCGAACTTCATTCTTAAGAGTCGTACCTATAAATCCAACACACAGTAACGGTCGCCACGTGAGGACAACAATTATGTGGTACCTGGAAAGTGGACTTGCAACTTTTTTTTCATTAAAGTATTCATTTATACAGAACATTGTACTAACAAATTAATTTAACCAACCAAAAGTTTTAATAAATAAGCGCGCGTCGCAACTGCAAGCATTTACGACCTTAAATGTAGAGGTGATTTCACAATGCATGTGCTTGATGGCGATACTTTTAGCGCTTCAACGATTTTCACAGCACATGCATAAAACAAAGGTGGACCCCTTAAGGTTGTTTGTTGTGGCGAGATGAGAAATTTCACGGTAAAAACCACGTTGTGGTTCCGAACCCCGGCTCAAAATAACCTAACTTGGTGATTTTCCGAAATCTCACTCCTTTCTCTCTCTTTCTCTCTCTCTATCTCTCTCTCACTCTCTCTCGACGAATGTGGAAGGTTAACATCGGTCATGAACGATGGTTCGCACAGCTCCTTACCTTGTTATATGATGTCCTGGAGGCAGCCATGTTACCTGAATCTATGTTAATATGCTGTCTCATGTTGTTGAGTAAATACGAAATGTTTAATCCAACTATTTATGTATGATTCCTTCCTGTGGTAGGATAGTTAAGACATATGGGTGAGTGTGATGCTCAGGATAATCATAATACTGTCTGTATGTGTTGGGTTGCAAAATAATGCAGAGTGATTTTGTAGTAATATTTTCTTTTCCTCTCTATAGGACATTAAGGTAACTGTCGTGGTGAACATATTTAAAACCCTGTAAGAAAATGGCGTGACATAGCACATGCGCGCTTCTGTGTGTCTCTCTCTCTAGGCTCAAGTTAATGAAAATATGTGTAGTCATCGTGTCGACTGCTCTCCTATATGGGATACTAAGAGACGGACCTATCATTTAAAGATGTAGTAATTAAGTTAAAATGTGTACTGTACCCATATACAAATTTTTTAACAGAATCTGCTGTGAGATTTACGTAGCTAACAAAAATGAATGCAATGAAACTTTCATTTTCACTAATTTCGGTTGTTGGAAATAAGATTTACTGGGTAGTACTGAATCCGAAATGAGTAGGCCTATACAAACGTGTGACGTACTTTTAAAGCAAGTGCAACTCAGATAACACTAATGCATGTTGAATAGTTTTCGAATATATATATATATATATATATATATATATATATATATATATATATATATATATAATAAAATGTTTGGTAATACGTATACCGATCGACGGTCTGGGGCGGGGGTTACCTTCACACAATGACGTGACCACCTTCTTAAGGTGAGCGTGTGGGTGGATGTATTATGCATGTTAGAGGTCAGGTACTACAGAAGTAATAAAAACTACATAGCATGCCTCACCTTAAGTCTAACTGTTGTTCCCGCCAACTCGCCTCTGTGAGAGGTTCAATGGTAACCGTGTTATTTCATGATGTAATATTATGTTAAAGGTGTATTGTACACAGCTATAGCCTACATTTAACAAGATTTTGCACATTGTGCATATATAAATATACAGGAGCGCAAAAACACAGATTTAGTTTAATTTCTCCAGTGTATACAGATTGTAATATTGTGAACATAATATTTAATATATATGCGTTTAAAGTGCTGTTTTAAAAAATTGTAAGTAACACTGAAGTTACAGATCGGCAACAGCCAATATTAGGATAGTAGTTAGAGTGCTCGCCTTCCTCAAAAGCGATCCAGGTTCGTTTCCCGTCTGGATGGATGACCGTCTTTTCGCATGTAGGAAGTTCGTAGTTGGGTGTCGGGGTTTCTTGATGTACTAACATTTCCCACGCACTTTTATTTTGTCGCTTCTTCATCGCTGATTCTCACTTTGTCATCCAGCTTTCACAGACTTTTGAGTTTGGGGTGTGATCCTCCCGTACTGTAATATTTATTTACCAATGTCAGAATATACTCATGAGTCTACCTAACACTGGTAACATTGAAAATGAAGGTGTGCTGTATATGTCTATAATTGTTTTTAATGAACTTGCAGTATGATTTTTGTGTAAAAAACGTGTGCAAAACACCTATTTTTGTTTTTTTATTTACTTGCATCAGTTGCAAGAATGTAAGTCATACAATTCAGTAGAAATTCTGAAATGAGTATACACATGTGTAACTTATTGTGAATATTATTCCTATCCCTCATGCGCATTGAGTCATTTTGGATTATTCTTGTAAGGGTTGAAGCTCTTCATTGTGTTCAATGTTTGGGGTTGCTCCTACCTTAATACAATCACGCTATTCTGCATAAAGTAAGACTTAGTTACTACTGCATTTCTCTAATATTTTTCACCAAGGTGAACTGGGTTCGATTGCCAGCATGGCCGAACTCTAGATCTTCGTATGTGGAAGATGCGGTAGAGCAGGACTTCTCAATTAAATGTACACTCGGGCCACTTACTTCAATTTTATAACTACCAAAAACACTCGTGGGGCCAAAAATAAAAAAAAAAATTAAAAAATTAAAAATGCAGTCAATAATTATAGGCATTGTATGGAATCATTTAACTGAGCTTAGTGTTAGTCTAATATAAATCATTGTCATACGCAGATATTACATTTACCTAACTATAACTATTACAAAACAGTCTTTAAATTATTATAAGAAAGCATTTTCGCTTATTTCTGACTTTTTGATGGTAGTGCAGTAGAAATGTCTCTGTGGGCTGCATCTGACCCACGGGTCGCCTATTGATAAGGCCTGCGGTAGAGTGTGATGTTAAATGGTGGGTTTTCTCGGGGTCTCCTGCATTTCTCAATCCATATCTTCTTCATTGCATGTCCTCACTTAATGGTTATCCTCAGTGTTTATTCAGATGTTCAGTTAGAATTCTGTTCTCGGATATACTTACTAAAGATGTTTATTTACAGGTGTGCGTGTGTGTGAGAAACGAGAGATGGAATATGTAGCGAGCCTAATTAACTAACAACTGGTGTGGTGTACAAGTATATATACATATATATTTGATAAAGAATTCAAACCAAGATTTTCATATTAAAAAATAGGAAAAATGGAGTACAAAAACTGTAAAATTTCGTTTGTGTTCTTGTTTTCGAATAAACTAATAACTGTTGATGCTCTGCATAGTGCTCGGTGGGCTTGGTATTCGGAGACCTTGCGTAGGTAATATATAATTATAATTTATTCGTAGACATTTTGTTGTAAAGCTAAACAAAAGCGTTAAGAGATACTCTGTTAGTGTTGTACGTTAGTTATGTACTATAGTTTAACTAGTTTTGTTGATGTAAGTTTATCTTGAAGTTATATTTCCATACTTTTACATTGTAGTATTATGTTCGTGTTTTAAATTTTAAAACATTTAATTTATTTTCTACAGATGGATGTTGGGGCGTTATTTACAGACAAGTAATTCCTTTTCTTAGTGAATATACCATGCAAGGTTATATAACAAGCAAGTAAAATGAATCAGTTTAGTACAAATGATTTCAATGCTTGTTTACTTAACATGATAATAGTCAGTTTTATAGAAAATGTAGCAGTGTAGCACTGTTTGAAGTTACATATTGGTAACTGACAAAATTATGGTAGCAGTTAGAGCGCTTGCCATACTCAAAACGGATCCAGGTTCGTTTCCCATCTGGGTTGCTGACGAAGGGGGCATGTCATAAGTACCGGGATAGGTATGTCTTAAGACAGGGGAGAGGGTATGCTATAAGGTAGATAAGGGTAGATAGGGTGTAAGGGAGGGGGAGGCTTCCCTTCTCATGCGAATATCTATCGCATGGACAGTGTTTATTAATTTCTCACGAGTGTTTGTTTTGTAGGTTTAAATATGTTAAATGTGTCAGTATTTACAGACAAATAATTCCTTTTATTAGTGAATATACCATGCAAGGTTATATAACATACTAGTAAAACAAATCAGTTTAGCACAAATTATTTCAATGCATGTTTACATGACATGATAATAGATAGTTTTATAGAAAATGTAGCAGTATTATTTTTTTAAACCTTGCAGACAGAGTAGTATGTGTGTTCCTAGCTAGCTGGTTACCTGGCTAGCTAGGCACATGTGATGTAAGATTGGGAGGATTGTTTGTGAGGGGTGACTGTTAAGATTAATCACCTGAAGTCCAATTTGTGGAGGGTGTGGGACACGCACATGTTCACAGAGGGGAGGGTGACAGTTTAGATTAATTACAGGAAGTCCAAAGTCCAATTAGTGGAGGGGCGTGTCAACTGAACAGCGGAAACAATTAATTATGAGTGCGGTGGCTTTCTGTAACACAAACAAGGTGTCCACAGGCATGGTGATAATGAAAATATAACTCTCTCTTTCTAGAACACATGTTCTCAAGGGGAGTCAGAGTGAACACGGGTGCTTGTACATGCATGTATGTATGTATGTGTGCATGTAGGAGGTTCGAAGTTGGTTGATAAATATAGATCGGTAGAGTTTCTCGGGAGTATCCGACACCTCTGCAACATAGGAGCTAAGTTCATAATTATGTTATTACTGATTGCATGTAAGTTAAATTTTTATTGTCGCCTTCTCATGTCATGCCTTGGGTAAGCAAATGTAGTCAGACATAAAATCTGTACTTTTAAAGTTGTTTCCAGATATACTCTCTTACTTAAATTAGTATTTAGATAATATTTGTTGTGTGTCCATGTCTTTGTTCCCTGTAAACTTTAAATTAAAGCTGTTGGAAATATTATACGTTATAAATGTTAGCTACTCCAACTGTTGAGGTCTAGACTGATGTGATGTACAAACACTTGTCTAACTTTCTACTCCTACCACGAATACTAGTGTATAATAGTGTTGTATTCAGTTGTGGTTATCTGAGTGAGCACCGCGAGAGTATGTCTACAAGTTGACTGAGTATATGGTTGTACTGCTATTACAAGATGGTTGCTATCACAAGTCTACATTTCTGTACACTGCGCACCTACGTATACACATGAAGTGATTGCAAGCTCGAATGTGAGGTGATAACTGTGTGTATGGTTGTTGGAATTTTATTCAATAATTATGTATATGCAGTTTTGTATGGTTGTTGAAATTTTATTTGACAATTATATATATGCATTATTGTATGGTTTGTGAGATATGCATGGTTTGTGTGTGTGTTTTGCAAGCTAATGCATGTATGTAGGTATGAATGTATGTCGGTGATCTATAAAAAAATCTAGCGAAAATTTTATATAATTTAAAGAGGTAATTACAGTGAAGTTGATGATGAGAAATGTGCAAGAGAAACACTCACCTAGAAAGACAGCATCCAAATGACAACATAGTCCATGTATAGTGGGGATATACACTGTTGACCGAGTAGGGTGGTGGGAGCGTTTTATACTAGTGATTTCTCCAGCCAGCCTCAGTCGAGCTTCGGAAGTCGAGAGGAGAGGAAGTCTCTAGAGGTGAGCCTGCAGGGGAGCGGAGAGAGGGGTAGGCAGGAGGGGTATGCTAAATCTTGTGTAATATCAAGTATAGGCTTCAGGGGTAGAGGGGTGGACTATGATTTAAGGTAGAGGGGGTAGGCTAGAGGGGATATGTCATAAGGATAGGGAGGGGGTATGCTACCAGGTAATGGGTGGGGTACAAAAATGGAGGGACGGTACAAGGACATGCTATATTGATGGAGGGGAATGACATAAGCTTTGGAGGGATAAGACAGGAGAAAGGCTACAGGGGGTATGCTATAAGGGTATGCTATAATAAGGAGCGAGGCTACAGGGGGTATTCCTTTAATGGTATGCTATAAGGAAAGGCAGGAGTATGCTATAAGGACAGGTGAGGCTACAGGGGGTGTTCTTTTAATGGTATGTGTTAAGGGTATGCTATAAGGATGGGAGAGGCTTCAGGAGTTATTCATTTAATGGTATGCTATAAGGAGATGGAGAGGCTACAGGAAGGTATGCTATAAGGGTATGCTATAAGGACAGGAGAGTCTACAGGAGAAGGGAGTGGGTATACACTTTCCCTTCATGGCGCTTAGGCACTTGTACCAAAAGGGTGTATTCCCCTCATTTCCCCTCACTTCCCCTCCCCTGCCCATCATGGGCGGGGTTTAAGCTCTCAGCCAATCACAGGCATCATGGTACTTAGGTGCTATTCGTACCAAAAGACCCCAACAACCAATCCCAGCCAAAACCACGCCCCCCCCTAATGACCCTCTAGGCTAATCAGATCTCTTGCTCCATCGCGGGGAGGGTGCAGCCATGTTAATCATATGCAGGTTAGGCTGGTGTTGCTCCCAATTGAGCCATAACATACTATAGGTCCTTACTATAGAAATTCCTTCATCACACAAAATACTAAAGTAACACACAAACACACATTCATGCACACGATTTTTACTATCATATATTTTTAAGCGACAATGTCATTTCTTTTCATCAATACGTAATTGCCTTAGATTTTTCATTTCTTTAACCACACATATGGGTAATTACTTAACAGGATATTTGTACCATGAAAATTCATGGAGGTTTACATTACCTGCATACGTGTTTCAAGAGTATGGACGTAATTTTTAACCACATACATAATTTATACACTTACACCGAATCACACCATAATAGAAGTCATCAGTACACCGTGTTTTCATTGTATTTGGTTTCCATTTGTTGACAGGTGTCCGCAGATTTTCACCACGCAATTCAGCTAATTGCAATTGTTTTCCAATTTTGGTAATTTTTTTCTGAATTCCCTACAGCAACTGCTGCGCGTTTATTGGCACACAAATTCTGGGCGAAAAACAATGTTGCAGCTTTTTTTTACATTAAACACAAGTGAATTTCTGTTAACTTGACAACAGAGTCTTCTTATTTTTTGGTTCTCGACTAATTTCATAAAAAATATAGTTATCAGCGTCCATCATCATGAATTACTGCGATGCCTAGTAACTAAATAACTATGCACTGTTATCCAATGCACCATGCTGTAATCAGGCAAACCGGTAACAAGTTTGTAACTCTGACTACACATAGGCTAACTGTGCTACTGAAATTTGACTAGGTACGTGATGTATCATTAAGCGTACAGCTACACAAGATTATTAATGATTTGCCAACTAGTTCGCATATTTCCGGCATGACTAGTTATCTTGGTAGTGTAGTAGGCATTGTCACTTGATTAAATCAAAGAAATGTTGTCACTTGACTGCAGTAGCTTCTCAACCATTCACTTGCTACATATTGTTGCATGCTGTGTCTCTGAGGGCTGGGTGGTTGAATGGGAGCTGTGACGAAACACCGTATGGACTAGCCCATGATTCACAATCCGGACAGCTATGTGGTTGTAGTCACGCCGAGCTACGTCATAGAGACCTGTGTCAACTGCACCTTAACCCTACGAGGCTCAAGTCACATCCAAAGCATGGTTTAATGCCTAAGTTTTAGACCCCTGTAATGCGGTGATTCCTCGACTATTTCGCAGATTTTCGCCATTTGTTATGCCTTTTCCTAGTTTTGATAGTTTTTCCATTTCCAAGTTATGCCTATGTTGTTCTGCTAATTCTTGATCTTTCTTTATGCCATTAAGTGCAGCGTTAGGAATTGCTGAAGTCCCACCCAATAATACTGCTAAAGAGCTAAATGCACCAAAAAGTATAGGTAAAAATCCGCCATTATGAACTGCTAAACCATTTCCATATTTTACTTCTTTCGATAGTTTTTTTTTAGTTGTAGTATCTACACAAATAGTAAGAGTAATTCCTTTTCCATCTATAAGTTGTTATTTTGTCAAAAATAGAATCTATATTTAAACTCCTAAGTTTATTGTTAGAAGTTTGAAACACAACATTTAAACCTTCACTTACCCCCAATCAAGTTTACATTATATATGCATTGCAGGTTCTGTAACGCCAGCCCGTATCCTTTCATATAAATCTGCATCTGGAGCATAAACTCTTCTAAAACCTTTCTTTTCTAACTCCTTAGCGTGTACTATGTCTTTCTTTTAAATTTTAATGATTGTGATAAGCAATATCATGTTCCATAGCAGCAACATTTAAATGATTTATTGCTTTATCATTTCTTTCTAATCTTTCTGTATGTCTAGTTCCGGTACCTAAAAAGTCATATCCTGGTGCATGTAATTCAAATGGTAATGAATTAATTACATTATTTAGTAATCTTTTCCCGTGATGTTCTGATTCCCAAAAAGAAGGAGGAATTGTGTTTAGTACTCGTATAAGATACGTAATTCCTTCAGGAATATTTACAACAAAACCGCTAAATTTATTATTCAACATATCCATTATTCCCTCTTTTTTATTGTAATAATTTTTATTCCCAGAATTTTCTTCACCATACTCAACTAAAATTCGATCAACAAGTTTTCTGTCATCGTCCACATATATATATTCTTTTGGAAGTATTGTATATTTTATAATACCACTACAAGATTTTGGTAAATAATATTTTATCATAATCGATTCATAAACTGGTTTTACAATATTTTCCATTGGTCACCTTTGCTAGATTTTGGTGTTCCAGAATTTGGATAACTTCTTTAAAAAAACCTCATTTATATCTGTTAATATTTGAATATAGTTTTGATAATCAGCATCTGTATAGTCACTTTTTGAAACGTCCTTGCGCATTAACAATATCAACAAACCACCAGTTCCAATATATAGTCTCCCTTTAATGATAAGTTTATCATCCTTAAATGTTACTTCGTTCTCTCACCAATATACATTTTACTTCCTTCATGTCGTAATCAAAAAATATTGGCATTAGAGTTATTTAAAAATTGTGTTACTTTCTCACCAATAAATGTTGTTCTGTAGTTAGTTAATGGTACTATATATTTTGCTAAATGCTGAAATGATTCATCAGTGTGTTCATCTTTTAAACAGTTCCCTTTCAAAAGATGTTTCTGAAGGCGTTGTTGGATAATCTAAAATTGGTTTCACAACAGCGGGAATAAGTGTAGTAATTAAATTCTTATTATTATCTGTAACTTTCTCCACTTTTTTGCCTAAATTATCAATTGCATCTATTGTTGGTTCTTCTTGTTTTTAATTTTTTTTCATAAGTTTCTGTGTGGTGTTTTTTGAATTGTTTAAATTTTCCATTCAGCTGTCGTCTTCTTAATAAAATTTTCTATCTTTTTATTCATTTATCATTTAAATATAATAATATAGGTATATGTATATATTAATGTTCAAATGGCTTTCATGGCTGTTAAAATTATCATATAAACATTTAACACCCTCAATCTCAAATTCTGTGTTCGTATTAACTTCTTTTAAAACTTCCATTGATAAATGCCATAAATTTCGTTCTTTCCTAATTTAGTATCGCATAGAATAAAAATCAATTTCCAATATGTTTCGTCGAATAATATCCTTATCTTCAAAGTTATCATACACTCCAAGAATTATGTAACTTAATTTTTCTTCACCTAAATCCATTAAAAAACAATTTTATCAACTGTCCTGTAGCCAGCTTTGGTTGTTATTTCTCGAGTTATTTTTAATGTTTCAAACTTTTGCGGAGGGACTAATATTCTGTTAATTACTTTGTCTTGAATATCGTTATCATTTACTCTCAACTTGTTTAATAATAAGTTGTTCACTATGTAAATAAAAATGTTTAAGTAATTTTTTATATCTTTGATATTCATGTTGTATAATTTATTTCCTTTTATATTTTATATGATTTAAAAGCAGTTTTAAAAAGTTCATCAGTAAAGCGATAGTTAACACACTTCTCCAAATAACCACAGTTAAATTCATCATAAGAATATTTGCCAGTGACGTATATTGAACATCTTATCTTAAAGTTATCTTGTGCTGTATCCCCAATTTTATAAAAGTGCTCACTATGCTGCAACTTTGTAGTAATAACACACACACGCACAGATAATCATTCTTTTTCGAGTTTTGATGTTTTCTTATGTATTTTACTCAAGCTGATATGTTTTTTTATTTCTTGTAGCTCTATTGCATGTTGTTATTTTTCTTTTGATAATTTAAACTCTCCAAATTTCCTTATAAATGGTAAAACTTGTTCAGTTACCCAATCTTGAAATTTTTCTGATTGTTTAGTTTTTTATTTTAAAATTAGAGCATGTCATCCAGGTTCATTCACAAATACTGTGTGTGGGTGTTCATTTAATAAGAGTAAGGAATTGTTACCCTTGAAAGTTTCATAGTTAATACAATGTTCTTCCTAACATGATTAATAATTGCTTTCAAGGATTTGTATGTTTTAAAATTTCAGTTATATATTTGGCTTTAAACCAAATATTATTCTTACCAATAATCATTAAAACATATTTTCAATTGTATGTAAGTTTATTATTTTTTTTTGTCCAAAACGTTTTCCAATATTTAGTTTTATTTATAGAGTATAGATTTAAATGAAATACTTTTTTTATTGATTAAATTAAAGGAGTGTAAATAATTTAAATAACTATTGCTTTAAATGTAAATATGTAGGGTGTGATAGTATTTAATATGAACAAACAAAAATTGGTAAAAAATATAGTTAAATGCATTTATATTAATTGTAGTACTAAACAGCTATGTTCATTGGCAGAAACATAAAAAAAGTAATTCCAAATGAAATTCATAAACCTGCGAGATAAATTATCCTAGAAGAACTGTTATATCTTTTGAAATTGATGATCTTTGGCACGCAGATTTAGTATAGATGGATTCAGGTTCACTCAAATGTATTTTTAAAAAATAACTAAGGTTTTAAATATATGGTAACTGTTGTTTGTATTTTTTTAATTTGCCTGGGCAATAATAATTAAAGATAAAACTGGTGAAAATGTTACAATAGCATTTAAAGCATTTGTAACACTAGCAAACCTAAACATCAGAAAAAACTGATAGTGGAAAAGAATTTTGTTACAAAATATTTCAAAATCAATGAGTGATTACATTATAAAACCTAATTCAACAATTCGAGAATAAGAAAGCTATTGTTGTTGTTAGATTTAATATAACTTTAATAAAGGAAAACATGTGGACAATGTGTACTACACAGGAAAGCTATAAATGGGTAAGTATTTTACAAAAATTAACAAGCGTTTACAATAAAACTGTTCATATAACAATAAAAATGAAACCATTTGATGTAAATAAAATTAATGAAGTCTCTATTCTGTCAAATATATATATTATAAAAAATAATTTCTAAATCTAAATTTGCTCTTGGAGATAAAGTTCATATAAGTAAAGCTAACAAATTGTTTAAAAAAGTATATACATCTAACTGGTCTACAGAAGTATTTGAGATATTAGAAGTATTATACACAAATCCCATAACATGTAGAAATAAATATTTACAAAATGAACTCATTAAAGATATGTTTTATGTACATGAGCTTCTTAGAACTAAATATGATAGTGAATACTTAGTGGAAAACGTTTTGTGAAAGAAATGAGATAAAGTGTTAATTAACTGGTTTGGTTTTGGTAGTTAAAATTCATAGGTAAATAATAATATTGTACAATTTTTTTATATAATTTTAATGTAACTTACTTCTACATAAATTAGTGAGCAAAAGATTGACAGCTATGAATATCAAATGTTTCCACGAACTGATCAAACTAAAAATAATCTAAATTAGCACAATAACAGAAAATGATTTGACATACCATTGTTGATGTTTTTTCACATTAAAATGAAGCTTATGTATATTTTGCATTTAAATTAACTAAGAGAGATAAAAATTAAGAATATTCTGAAGATTTAACAATTGATCTGTGAGAGAATTTCTTTGCAGTCTTATTTTCTAAATATCAATTTCTAAAGTGGAAATATTTTTGAGAGGATTGACAATCCTGGAATAAATTCCACTATCTATTCATTGTTAAACTCAATTTCAGGATCAGGGTATGTGCAGTTATCTGTGGCTGAAAAAGGTTATAGAGTTGATAAATTATTTTCTATCAGAGCTGATAAACACAATGAAGTTGCAAACATGCTAAAATATTTATTTGGTTTTATTAGAGAATGCAATGATATTTATTGGGTAGTGTGTTACAAAATATTATTGATTCTTGGTTCTAATGATGATGTTTGTGTCTACACATAACCTTAACTCAAAGCTGATGGAACTCCTGACCCAAACAATGTTTCTGATGCTGGTAAAACTATTATTGAGAAATTGAGATTTTGTGGCCATTTGTTGAATACGAACCTAATTATGGAGATGAAATTAAATATAAATTGTCAAAAAATCTAAATACCAATTTCTTTTAATTACTGGCATTGTCTTGATAAAGTTGCCCTCACAGGTTTAAAATACATTTCAGTTTCATATAAAATATCTTTTTAATTTTCTACAGTTTGATATATCTGATTATGTAATTGTTGGTTTTCAAATTAATAGACAAGAAGATCACGTACAAGATAAACATTGCTCATTATTTAATCGCTGCAACGTAAGAAACATTTCGATCAAAGGTGGGAGAAATGAAGACTTTCCTAAAGAGAATTGGAATCTAGACATAGAAAATAATAAATCTGATAAAATGTACATGGCATACAAAGAGAAATTCAAAATATAAATTTGATACTTCTTATCGTAATAATGAAATGTAACCCAAATAAATTTGTCTCTGAAAGAGCAATATATGTCATTGATTGTTCACATCGATAAAATTATATTGTTAAGGATAGAACTAATATTAAAATTGCCATATATTTTACAATATCAGTAGCTGATGCAAGAATGTGTAATGTAGTGTTAATTAGCCAAATAAATCTATCTTTTTTATGATGTTAGAAGTGAGAGATCACTGTAGAAATTTTGTAAATAACTCAAATGGTTTTATATTTTTTATGTATTATATTTTAAATTTTTTATTAACTTTGTAAGTAAATACAATTATTTCATATTTTTATATTTAAAATTTTACTAACTTTTCTAATGTTGTTTTACTTATTTTAATTTGTAATGACCCCCTGGAGTGTATCAATAACATTTTCAAGGATACATCAATCGTCACCTTAAGGACTTAATGCCCTTTTTTACATTCAATTAAAAATAATACATATTTATTACTTCTTATAAAATTCATATTTTAAAGCAACACTTCATTTATGAATGAACAATTTTTATAGTCATCAATTGTTATTTCATTTTTAACTTCAGCATTTTTAATACCTTTTGCTCTTTCCTTAACATCGCCTTCAACATTAATAGTGTACATATTTGATTTTATTCCAATTAACTCTTCCATTATTTTTCCAATATTTTCATCTAGGTCTATCATTTTACCAATAACATTTTTGAAAATATTATATTTTTCGGAATCACTTTTATCAAAATGTTGAGCGTAATTTGAACCGACCTTGTCGGCTTGACTGGCTAGTTTCACGACTCACGAGACAATCAGGCATGTAAATTACCAGCAACAAAAAAAATTGACATTATTTATACGTCCGTATATTCTCCGCATCTACGTTTTGAGCATTTAACGTCAATAGAATCTCTTACGTATCTTGTAGTCCAATAAACCACTTGTGTTAATTTGCAATGTTAAGGCGGATTCACACGTCCACAGTTCATGCAGATCCGGACAATCCAGAAACCGAACAGCCAATCAGAAGGCTTGATTTTTTTCGGACGATCTGTACAGAAAAAGTTGAGCTCATCCCGACTTTTCTGTATGCGGACAATGCAGATATTGCCCAGAATTCAACTTGTTGATGGTACAGTGTGTAATGGCGACGATTTATTGACTCGTGTTAAATTAATTTCTGTTCCCCGATATAAGTTCGTGTAATTATTACGACGTGTAACATGTCAGCAAGAAACTACAGGAAACAAGCAATATTTTCAGGCATCATGCACACAAATAAAAGTACGATTAAATACATTCCGCGTCTGTGCGAGACACTCGTAGTTTTAATTTGTAAACATGCTCTCGAAAATGTTAATGTACACTCGTGTAATGTTCGTGATCGTAGTGTAGGATTTCATATCGTCTCCTTAATCGTTTGCTGCGTATTTTAATGGTGTCGGAGGTGTGCAATGTCTCTACTGTAGTTATAAAGCAATGTTCAGAATGTTGTGGATCGGTCTGTTTACTGCTGTACGACTCTATTTATTAAGTGCAAAATAAACGTTAACCTACTATTCCTGTAAAAAAAATCTTAAACTGTAAGGCCTAATATCACAAACTGTCTTCTTGTACACTGGTAATTTAAATGTTACTACCAACTCAATGCTTCTTAAGTACAGGTGACAGCATAAAGCAATAACACACATGCATAATTCAGCCAAATATGGAATGGGGAAGAGAAATTGAACAAGATAACTAATGAAAACATCAATTACAATTCTGTGGCCACCCAATGACAAGTTCATCTGACCCTATTACTTACTTCCCAGCTCCCAGGTCCTTCTTAAAATTTCTATCACATTAAAAAATAAATGCAAACAGTCAGTGGCGAAATTACTCTTACCTGCCCCTATAAAATACTATTTCTAAAATTTCCAGCCTTTTCCAATCATCAATTCACACTATTAAACATTCAATTCTGATATGCACTGGAAATATGAGGAGGCTAATAAAACTAAATAAGTAACAAACCAATGTCTTCGTTTAAAGATGTACACAAAAAGATTTTTGATAGATGTAATAAACTACAATATACTGTACTGTACTCAATAAGCCTACACTGCTACATTCTCCTCCGAATCCCTTCAATCTTCTCATTGTTGTTTCCCTTCTCCCTGTACCCTCTCTTGGTCAGGTAACTATTAACCCTCTCCATCCCTCTCCATTCATAATAATACATTTTACACTCGCAATTGGGCTAAAGCCCGGTGGTGATCATTCTACTCCCCATCCTCACAGCACTAATCCTCCAGTCCCCTCCTAAACCTTCCAACCTCCTTCACAGCCACAAATTTGCAGGCCAAACTGCCCCATGTTCCCTCCCCGTTCATCACCCTAGGCCTAAAGTTCCTTTCCTCCTCACTAGACTGATCCTGCCTCTTCCATTTATTCATCACCCACCTCACTGCCCTTCTCTAGCTACTGTACCTCTACGTACTCCGTGGCAGCATATTCCAATACTGGACGGATTATCATGCAGTATGTCTTTCCCATCAGCTCATCACTAACCCCCCTTAACACCCTCCCGAGCAGTCTTAAAGCCCTTCTTAACCACTCTGTCGACCTTATATCAGCCTGTACAACCACCGCTAGATTCTGATATACATTCTGCGGCTACCTCTACCCATACCATCTGTACACCTCTCTACTCACCATTCTCTTCCTAGTAAACCTCACCAACTTGGTTTTACACTCATTAATCTTCATTCTGTTCTCCTCTGTCCAGGACCACAACCTATCAATATCCTCGTGCAAGTTTTTTCCACTGCCCACCTCTGTATATAGTACACAAGTCATCTGCAAACAGTCTTATTTTATCTACAATCCTGGTAGATAGCAGAGGGTCCCCTGAGAAAGTCCTCAATCCAGTCAACCACCCACTTGATATCCAGCAGTAATGACACTTTTCTTAACAAGATTCCACGGAGAACTTTGTCAAAGGCCTTCTCGAAATCTACGAAGCAGGCATACACTTGCTTCTCCTCATCAACTGCATGAACCAGATCCTTTAACAAACCTGCTAACTGTTTACATCCTCAACTGTTTTTTAGTTCTCAATGCGCTCCATTTCAGTTATCATTACAGATAGTGTATAGTTACCTTCTTCTCTACCCTGCTCCTGCGTACTTTACCACATACCATTCAATAGTTTGCCGAGCTTCTTTTCACCTACACTTCCACGTACAGATCACACTCTGCTGCCCCATGTTCAAGCATTGGCTGTACCATAATGGAGAACCGTAAAACTTGGTGAATAGGAACAAAATTAAAAACAAGTTCCTAGCTTACACTTTTTTCTCAAATAAAATTTTGCTACATTTTAAGTTCTCTTCATGACCTAACATTTTGCTCTGAAGTTGTTTCTATTCACCCTATTTACAGTACAATTTTTCCTTTATCTCACCGTTCAGTGCCCACTTTGCAGCACAACCGTAGGTACATATATTGTCTTTTCACTGTTACCAACTCAACCAGTCAAATCCAATACATCAAATATTTCCAAAGAATAGACTGTTTACCCTACTCAGTTTTCCTCCGCACACACTACAATTCTCTACAAAGCTGCAAAAATATAAGTTCTTATATTAACTTTTCAACTACGTGTATGGAAGGTACAAAGTTGAAACTCTGAAACCTGCAACAAATTGTAATCATTAAAAAAATTTGCCAAACATTGATCTCAAGTTTTAAAATTTCCCTTGCAGCAGTATTGCACTTACCTGTTATTTTGTGACCATCACAAATAGAAAAAATTACCATACCTACACTCACCAGATAGACAGTTGTACTTGCAAGGTGTGTGCAGTAATACTAGGTTCTGTATGTTTTTCAGTGAGCGTCAACTAGTAAACAACATTTATATGAGAACGTTACAGTGGACTACTGAATGCATCAATGAAATTAATGATTTCAACAGTATTTTATTTATTTTTTAATTTGTAGGCATTAACTTACGTGTTAGGATTATTGAACTGAATGGTTTGAAAATGAGTTAAATTTATTTTAATCAACATGTGCACATAGCCCATAAACAGTTTACATTGTAATTCAAGCTGAAGGATAACAGAACCTATTTCGTAACACAGTAGCACAAGCATTACATGTGAGCAAGAATACATATGATTCATAAATCTTGGTCAGACTGTTGACTGCAGCACTACACACTTGGCAGTGATGCTTGTTACATAGCTGAATGTGCATGTTTAAATTATTTTGGATACTACTTTCATTGGAACACTGCAATTATTTACTTTTGCACACCTATACAAAGTCTACGCCAGTTACACATTTCCTAAGGATACAGTAAGCACCCCAAGTTTAGACACACAAATTTTAATTATTTTTTTTGCATTCTTTACTATTCACGTATCGTAACTGTGATGAGGCAGTTTTCAGTAACAACCACATAAGAAACTTTACTCAAACCCAGTTTTTTTTACTAAAACTCTTGATAACATAAATTGGCAGTGTAATGGGTTGAACAGAGTTAAATTTCTAAGATCTTATAGTGTCAGAGGAATTCACATTTCTGACCTTTTGGATTGGTGGAAACCAGATGGGATAGTTTGTCTTGGAAAAAAAAAGCACACAATACCTATACAGTATTAGATTACCTATTTACTGTATTTATTGAAGAAGACACACACACACACACATCAACAACAGTAACTTACTGACATTTTTCCTTAACAAAAATTAAAAACGACGTTGGAGCTACAGCTATTGTCTTGAAAACAGTGGTTCAGTGTCTCTCTGCTCCACGACATAGGCCTACTTGGATGAACAATAATCTCACATTGTTTTTCGTCTCAAAAAAATAACACATTAATTTCACAATTGAGGGAGATTAATTTTACAGCATTTATTGAAAAACAACTGTAAATGTACGGTTCAGGCATAATACAATCAGTAGCCCATATCATAATATACACAAACATGCTGAAAATGTTTACGACAAAGTAGACGAACATTTCTTAATAATTTAATGTTTATTTTACCACATGGTAGCTTATATGTTCAAATATAGCTATAAAACCAGCAACACAATATAATTTTAGATGTGTCAGATTTATGCTCAGTAATGACAACTGCTAGGTAATGAAGACAAAATCTAGTAGGTATTTTATATATTTTTCCAACAATTAAGTATTGAGTTTTGTATTCCTGTAACAAGATGGGAAAATCCACCCTTCCAAATGCACACTCATTCAATTAACACAAAATTTTACTTATATCTATAAAGAAAAAAATACATTGGAACTAAAGTAAGCTAAACTAAGTACTGAGGCCTACTTATGTGCTGCACTTCGATGATAACTTATAATGCAGTGGTAGGAAACACAGCCATCTTCACCATATTCCACTCACTTAACTAATGTCGTATAACTTAATAGAATCAGTCTGAGCACTTTGCACACAACCTTGTCTACCACATACTCTCACAATTCCACGACAACTGGTGACACACCATCTTCAGGAAGCTGCAGTTCAGGACTAGCTGTTGACTGCGGTAGCACAACTGAAGAGTCTCTGGTTACCATCCTCTTATACCTCTATGAAGAAATAATACTTCTTGCTGTCTTGTAAACCAAATGGTACGCCATAAGGGTATGGGAAATACTCTGGCAGTGGTTTTCCTGAAACAGTAAAAAATTATCTTTGTAAAACAATACACAACATTGTTTTGGATGTGTTACAAAAATAATAAGATTTTTTTTAGCTAACAAAAGCTGTGAACACATCAAACCACCTACCAACCCCCTCTTTTACCATCTAACCACCCTCGCTTGCTACTCCTATAGCAAATTCCACTCCCTCACCTAGCTAAGCATAAACTAGTACCTGCTCTGTCCTGCTCTGAATATTTTCACTTTACATTAGTTAATGGGCAGCCTAACATACCCTAACCTCCCTCTCAGTTTACCACTCTGTACATCCTGACCAGCTTTACCACTCCTCTCCTTTTGAACAATGAGTTCCACTCCAGTTCCTTCAACATCACTGATGGCCAAATGTTCCCTTCATACTCACCAGCCTGCCCTTGTCTTCTCCACTTTTCCTTCACCCACTCTGTTACCCATTGCTGTACCTGATCCTTTGACTTACTATAGTTCTTTTTGAAACTCTAACATAACTGAACTAATAAACCTGTAACTTACAACATCAACACAATTTTTAAAATTGTCTGTCTCCTTCAGTTGTATTCAATTTCCCTTCTTTAACAAATTTTAAAAACTATTTATATTTTTTTTAGATGTTTACTCATTACTAGATTTGTATTTATCTTCCCACTACGACTTGACTGAATGTAGGCACCCACAAAATTAGGCTAGTGAATTTCAGGACTGATCTGTTTGTGTCGAATCTCAACACTATGTAAAGTTTATTTTCTTCTAAAAAAAAAAGCTTGATTTCGCAACAGTCAAATACATAACTAAAAGAAAACAGTACATGACTTACCTGATATAAAACTGCTGGTGCAAACTTTCGTGTGTAGGCTTCTTCAGTTTGCCAACATACTAGAAGTGTTGCTTCTAGTGTATTCTTTTCGTAAGCTATTTATTTGCTTTGAACACAAAGAAACTTATCGAAAATATTGATTCCCGTCTCTATCACATGTATTTTATAAGACACACGAGTATAAATTTAAGTGAAGTCGATAAAAACACCTGACACTTCTCATTTGCACTACTCCAATATTACC
Source organism: Medauroidea extradentata (assembly GCA_003012365.1). Classification (NCBI taxonomy): domain Eukaryota; kingdom Metazoa; phylum Arthropoda; class Insecta; order Phasmatodea; family Phasmatidae; genus Medauroidea; species Medauroidea extradentata. The sequence goes on along the minus strand of PNEQ01044504.1, from coordinate 12,714 downwards.
ACAGAATTATGTCGTATCAGATTACGAATTATGTAATTATCACGCAAATACACGCAAGGTGATTTAGTTGATAGCTGCATAAAGCTCTCTCGTGCTAAAAGTTAAAAATATTTCATTAAATGCCACGCCCACAAACGCAACTTCACATGTAAACACAACCCAGTATAAACAACGAATTGAATCATGGGTACACCGAAGATCTGTATACGCATGAACGGTCATCTGTACTGTCTGTTCTGTATGTTCTGGAC
>PNEQ01044504.1:0-12363 GCA_003012365.1 Medauroidea extradentata | reverse complement strand
CGCCATGAGCATTGTAACCATCGTGTTTCTTCGCCATAGACTTACGTACTAAACAGAGACACAGGTATGAGCAGGCCAACTAACCTCGTGCTACAATAGTGCACTCAAGTGACCAGCACCTTATGTCAAGAAATTGTTCCTAGTTTTGTTATAATTATTTTTCTTGTCTACGTCTTAAATTAAAAAAAAACTGAGATAATATGTAATTAATTCTCTACGTCTCGAATTTTATAAATATTATATTCAGTTTTCATTTTGTAATTTCAGGTTTAATGTTGATAATTATTTTATTGTAATTTAACTTGCTACTGTTGTTCGTGTTGGAAGTGTGATCAAACATATTATTTTTTAAATGTTATGACCAGGTAACTATGACTGTGTTTGCCATGTTTGGATGATATTCGCGTTCTCCTCATCATTACCTTGTCACATGCTTTCAGCGTGTCAGCCGGCCTGCCAGCCATTCTTTCCAACTTTCGCTTTTCAGCTGCGCGCCGCATATTGCTCAAAGCTTTCTTGCAAAGTTCCTCTTGGTTACCTCTCGATCTTGGTGGGAATCGAACTAAACAGGAGATCCAGCTCGGTGGCAATTCACCATGACATTATTCATAGGGCGTACACCCCGTCGCATCGTGTCGGGTTTCATTGAGACATCTTTCAACCAGATTTAAATATGTCGCCTGGGACGAGTGCCGTTTCATTACCAGTAGTCGCAACAGGCGATTTATTTCCCGGTTGACTTTCTCCACTGGGTTGCCGGCCGGTCGGTACAAGGACACGTGTTTCACTCCTATTCCGCGTTCTTCAATATCCTTGTTCCACGTTTCCCCCACGAACACTGTAGCATTGTCCGACAGTACTGCTTCGGGTGTACCGATTTCCTTACAGTATCTACCCACAACTTTTGACGTAAAGGCTCGCACTGTCGCCTTTCTCAGAGGAAACAATCTGACATACTTCGTGAAAACATCTAGTACCACAAATATGTACTTGTATCCGCTCCGAGAAACTACGAGAGGCCCATGCATATCGACGGATAGCGATTCCAACTTCTTGCTCGCGAGTACCGCTCCGACTTCCCCCTTCATTGGTCGTGGGTTCGGTTTAGTGCGCTGGCAAATATCACACTTGCTTATCTGTTGCCGGACCTTTCGCCGCATGTCTTTGAACACACAATGTTCTCTTATCGCCGCCAAGGTCTCTGCCGCGCCGAAATGTCCCAATCTCTCGTGGTATTCCGTAATTAGGTCCCTTTCCGCTTCTGCTGGAGTATATAGCCGCCATATCCCCGACTTCGACCTTTAATACAGTAACTGCTCGTGGATACAATAATTTTGGCACACGTGTTTCTTTCCTTTCTTTTCTAGTAATTCCCGTGTCAATTGTATGAAACTGTCTGCTTCCTGGCCCGCAGTTAGACGATCTTTCCAATCCCGGGTCTCTTTTCTGTTCAGTAGATTAATTATTAATACCTCGAATTCCCTGTGATCTTGTCCCCGTCTATCTCCGTCGGTTGGACTACGCGATAGTGTATCGGCGACAGCCTGTGTACTCGGTGGAGCGTATCTTATATCCAGGTCAAATGCTTGAAGAGCCAGAATCCACCTTGTTATGCGACCATGTAGCAGACGGTACTGATTTATATGTATGTATATATATATATATCAGCGATTTGTGATCCGTATGTACAACCATTCTGCTGCTGTGAACAAAATATCTGAATTTATTGCACGAGAAAACCAAAGCCATAAGTTCTTTTGCTGTGATCGTTTATGACAGCTCGGCCCCCTTAAGGCTCCTGCTTGCAAAGGCGATCGGACACGGTTCCCCAGCGTCATCCTCCTGGTACAGTATCGCTGCCAAAGCTATTCCTGATGCATCGCACGATATATGGAACTTGCGCTCCCAGTCCGGGTGGCACAGCAACGGCGCTTCACCCAGCTTTAATCAACCCCTGCAGCGGCGCAACGATCTCAGCATGCATAATCTCCAGCCCTAGGGTAGCCTCTAGTACCTTGTTGAAATGGCTTACACTCAAATAGATCCAGAAAGGTAGTCTCTTAAACTGATAGATGCGTCCTCCGATCTGAAAAGCAGTGTATTGTCGCGAATCTTCATGTAGTGGGACTTGCAGGTATGATGCTACTAGGTCTATCCGGGAGTAATATTGACAACCCTTAAACCGCTGTAACAGTTCGTCCACTGGTTCAGGGGCCTCATGCTCATGAGATATTGAGGGGTTCAATCGTCTAGCATCAAGACAGACACGCAGAGTGCCCGGTTTCTTTGGGACAATTACTAATGGATTTACATACTGGGACGCGCCCCTTTCTATGATGTCAGCTTTAAGCAGTTTCGAAATTTCTCTTTCTACTGCCGGCCTTAATTTTGTTGGTACTGGGTACACTTGACACGAAAAGGGAGTGTGTTATTTTATCTTAAACCGACTCACATTTGACTTCATCTCCCTGGTTCTTGCGCAAATACCGATATGTGCTCTATTAACACCTCATTAAGCTCCTGGCACTGCTCTTCCGTCAGCATTCAGGGTGGTCTCTCGGACATCTGAAAATTTTCTCGTCCTGTCACTTCTTTTGAGATTTCTTCCCTGTTTGTAGAAAATGCAACGTGTCACTGGTCAGTTCGGGCGATCTTTAGTATAGGTAGTGTTCCATTGTGCGGACAAGGGCTTCCATCTCATGTAAATTCATGTACCTGGCCGTCAGTACGAAGTTCTATTGTTCGCTGTTGGCAGGTGATTCACGCTTCGTACCGATTTAGCATATCCATCCCTATGATGACTTCCGTCCTGATATCTTGTGCTACTATGAAATTCATGGTTAATTGTGCGCCTCCTATGTGTACTTCGGTGACTACCTGCTTGTGTGTACCTTTGCCCTTGGCCCCACTTATCCCAACTAGGGTAATCCCAATGGTTGGCAAAACAACAATATCCTTTTCATGCCCCTCTTTTACATGTTTGTTGAACACATACTTGTTCATAATCGAGACCTCGGCACCCATGTAAATTAATGCTCGGAATGGATAATCGCATATTTTTATTTCTAGAGTAGGCGATTTTTCCGTGCTCACCCCACCTATGTTTTGTGGGTAATTCCATGTATCGTCTTTTTCCGCCTCTTCAATATCGAGATTTACTTGGCACCTCGCTAATGAATATCGCATACCGCTTTCGTCAAGGGCATCCAACCGTGGGGGATTTTCGCGGTTGGTATTCGTTAGTTTTCCGAGGGCGCCAGCTGGTGAACCCCAACCTCACCCTCGTTCGTTCCGCTTCGAGCTCGACCTTGTCCATGACGAAATTTATTGTTCGTTTCTCTATGACCCCTGGAAGGGTCCTCGTCCCTCTCGTCTTTTTTAACCACTGTGTTTTTTGTTGACCCATTTTCTCTCGATCCTTTCCACCTCTTTCCAAGGCCATTCAACTTGTCTTGTGTCTCCTTGCCCTGTTTTTCTTTCCATTCAATGCACCTTCTGTGTGACTCGTTCCTATGCTGGGTTCGATTCCCATCGTCCTGCATTTCAAACCTCTCTAACAGCGCAATAAAACCCTCTGTAGTCGTTATTTCTGCGGTTATTACTGCGTTCTGCACATACCGTGGCAAGTGTCTCGCAAGGTGATGAATTAGATGTGCTTGTGAAAATGCATTTTTTAGGTGTGCGTTTTCGTCGACTATTTCACGTACATAGTCTGCCATGGACATGTCTTCGCCCGCCATGTAACGTCCCTGATAAATATAGTGCGTAAGCTTGTCCTGAACCATAGGTAACCAAAATCTCGCCATGAATGCTGCGTGGAAATCGTCATAGCATTCCCAGTTTTCTGATGCGATTTGAGCTTAGTTGTCAGCGGGTCCCGTCAGCCGACTAAGGAACAGCTCCACCCTTACTGCTTCACTACAGGGGAAGTTCTTTACAAATTTGTCCATTCGCCTAATAAAACGAATCGGCCTTGCTTGCTCCTTACAACCACTGGAAAATGGCACTAACCTCTCGATGTTGGGAGGTGCTACTGAGGTTACTGCCCCATGTGGTGTACTGTACATAGCACGTTTTTGCATCTCTGCCTGGGCCAACTCTACGGCCGTGATCTTGCAAGTAAGATCGCTGACCTGATTTTCTACTTGCTCCACACGATTGTCTACACCGTCAAACTTCGCTCTCGTAGCTTGCGAGTCGTAGATAGTTCACGAAACTGTTGTTCCTGTTGTTCTATGTTCGCTCCTACTCTCTCGTCTATGGCACAAACCACCTGTGCGATGCTGCTTGCGTAGTCATCTAGTTGTACACGTACTTCTCTTCGCACTTCTGTAAGACTATTTTCCAGGTTATCTTTAAATTCGCTGCGTTGCTCTGCAAACTGTCGGGCGATCGTTACTTCGAGATTGTCAACCCTACTGGTAAGCGAATCTATCCTCCCAGGTACACGCTCTTCTAAACGAGTTATTTTGTCCCCCATGTTAGCTATTTCTGTTTGCATACCGGTTATTCCCCCTTTTAGCCTACTTTCCACACCTGCCATCAACTGACCTATCATGTCTCATAACTCTTATGAACCCGTATTTTCCTTACTTCGTGAAATATTATTTCTCTCAGAAACCTCATTGTCAGATACCATTACCTCTAGGCTATCCGACCCCTGTCTCGAACTCGGTCTGATCAACACTAAATTTTCTTTCGTCGAGGACTTTTTCGAGCCAGTTGCATTCTGAGAATATTCAGCCATCCCGTCTATTTGCAAATAATTTTAATATGTCGTACTCTATGACCTCACCTGACCCCTCATTACTGCCTGCCACACCCAGTACTTGGTTCTCCTGAGAAAACATTCCTGCTTTCATTCGAATGGCCAGCCGTTGTCTCGTCTCCATGGACCACCTGAAAACTAACCTACCTACCTATATGTGTGTCGTGTACACTATTTTTACACACATCTCGGCGCCTCTCGTTGCTCTGCTGTCATCCTGCCTGCTGTAAATCGAAGTATGTCACTCACCAAACTGCAACATCTGACCTCAGAGCTGGTTTCCTCCTGCGATGTTTCCGGTGTCTTGGTGCCTCGTTTTCGGGTGTCGGGTAGTCTTCAGGGGACTGCAACTCTGCCGTTGTCTCAGGTGCTGAGGCGTCTCGACACCCGTGGGCGGCATCTTCTTTCTGAACCTTTGCCACCGTAGATGTTCGCTGACTCCGTCCTCGTCACTCGTCAAGTAGCACCGCTTTTCTCGCGAAACTCAGTCTCTGGAGTTTTAAGTTCGTTTATCGAATGTTCTGGCACGCGACCATAATCTTTTCTCTCCCGCGACATCTCCGTGCTTACTGATCCTCGCCACAGTTAAGAGTAGCACAGCGTCACTTGTCTCCCGCACACTCTCGCTCTCAGGATCGCGGTTCAAGTTCGTGTAGAAACTGATTTTCTCCGATTCTTCACGCACATTTAGGCCCCACATTGGGCGCCAAGCTACGATCCCGGCCTTTTATTGACTACAATTCATCTTATAAAACTGCTCCTTTATTAGGCATATAAATTTACGCAGCCTGTCACTCACTTATGATTAAACTCTTTAAGTATTAATTATTTGAATGATCAAACTGAAATCGCTGTTTCTTGTGAGGTACTTGTCGTTGCGTCTAGTGTCCGAAAGAGATGTAGCCTCAACTGTATCAGTACGGCAGTCGCAAATAACGCAATAATTCAAAAGTTACTCTTAATCTCGACAAGATTTTAAGTGCTACTATAGTTTCGTTTTAGGACGTCACTTAAGTAAGGTTCCCGCGAAAAAGTTTGTCAGCGCTTCTTTGTCCGCGAAACAACTATTACATCAAAATAACGTAACTCTACTCCCAATCCGAATTGTGAAAGTACAATGAAATCGGTCAACTTCCTCACAATTAAACATTTGTAAATTATCCAATATCGATCGATAATTGGCAGCGCGAGCGTCCCTTTCTAATGCCCCCACGAACTCATGCTCCGATAAAAATATCCAAAAATGTTATAAACGTAAAATGTAGCTGACCCGTGCGCATCACTTTTTGAAGGGGTCCACAGGTAACTGCCGAGATCCGGCGTTAACACTCCCTGACAAACACAACCCTCGCTCGCGATCTCTATGTTTCTAAACTTACGAATCACCGGCATTCCCTGAAGAAAAGGCCACGCCCCGTCTCGGCGACTTTCTGGCCCTCCACCATTTATTCATTCAAAATTATTTAATTATTTACATACATCTTACATTGCATAATGACACATATTTCCCAAATACAATCGTTTCCTTTTAATTTTGACACTATTTAAATACTATATACAATTACATTTATTTTCCTTTTTGCCACCAGCATAGCTTCGGCTCGTTCGCCGCCATTTTGGAAAGTTAGGGGGGAGAGGGAGAGAGAAGAAAAGAGCCTCCTTCCAAATTTTCTCGCTGTCTCTCAGGGTGATATAAAAAGGGAAGGGGTTACACTGCTGGAGCCTGGCTGGGCCACCAGCGAAGTTTCTCCGAACAAGCAAACCAACCCTTCTTACACTCATTTTGAGACTACCTGGGGATGCGACAAGCCTCGGCGACACTTATTTCGTGGCCCCTCGCAAAGCTCATATTTTCTGTTCTGTCTAGTGCTGTCTTCCCCTCGACCCTCTCTAGAGGCTTACCAACAACACACTTTTTCAGTTCAGTTTTTTATGCTACATATCTATCCTAAGTACATATAATTTATAAACATATTGAAATTTCGCCCATTATCATCACAATGAAATATTGTGTGCGTGTGTGAGGGAAAATCTATTAATTTGTTATAAACTTACTATGCATAGCTAAATAACTATGTTTTCAGAAATAACTATGCTTCACGAAAATATTTATGTAACAGTTACCACATCTATGCTATAAGAAATAATTTATATAAATCGTATTAAGAAACTGTGCCAGACGGGATAGTAATGAAAGGAAAACAGTTTTTATCAAATTTTATAAAGGACTCTATGATATAAGAAATTAAATTATACAAAATCGTATTACCATATAAAATTAAATGTGAACATTTATCTGGTCATAAAATATGTTTTTATGTATGCTACATTTAAACCGTCTCCATTAAGCCATCTACACAACTATGCGATGCGGCGCGAAGCGACACGATGTGACATGACATCACACCAAACGCGCCAATCACAGTTACATTACTCGCGATGCGCGACATCTCACCAAGCGACGAGGCTGAGGCCTATTTCACAATCCGCAGTCAGCAGTCGACAGCCGGCAGCTGGCAGTCGGCAGTCGAATACAGTTCACAATGTTCAGTCCAGCAGTCATTATGCTTTTGCATTATTTTTAAAAAAACTGCTGTTTAATAATCGGCCATGTTTTGAACATATTGTTTTTAAATTTGTAAAATTGCTTAATTTGCTTTTAGAACCATATAAAATCTCTTAAAACAATACTTGTTTACATCACGTGATTACGAGAGTAACGTCTGATTGGTTGGAATTTTTCGTTAGTCGGCAGTCCAGCAGTCAGAGATAAAGTTTGCCATCTCCGACTGCTGAACAGCGGACTGCTCGACTACGGACTGCACATTGTGAACACACACATCTTAAGGTACATATTAATCTGACAGCCGACAGCGGACTGCCGACTGCGTATTGTGAATCGGGTCTGACTTACCACCGGGCCAAAGATGTTAGAAGAGCGATATCTCTGATGACGTCAAAGACAACAGCCAATTAGAAGCAAGAATGCGAAAAATAAGATAAATAACCATTGTGATGTTTGTAAACAAAAGAAACGAAATAACAACAAGAGGGAAGGAACGAAAGATGGAATATTAATTTAGCCACACATATTGTATGTTCTACCTGCCTCACAGTAACATAACCTGACATCCCGCCACAAATAGCAAAATAGCTTATTAATATAAAAGGTGCTTATGAAAATTCATGAGGGTAGTGTTTCAAATTTAAGGTGTTCGAAATTCAACCCGAGTGAAACTAGCCCGTGTTCTTAAATTCAACTATGACCTCTCGGTCAACTACCGAACTAATATTATATTTAAAAATAAATAAAATACAGTGTAAAGAATGAACTGTGGATGTAGCATTTTGCAAAATACTTATCATGTAGAAAATATAAAAGAATAAATCTAATCTAATCCACTAAACCTTCTGACGTGACTGAAATAACCTATCCTACTCCTGCGAGTGAATTTTCGTAATTGCCCTATGTGGTTCACGCGTCTTCGCACAGATGGCAGGCCGTGTCAACTTCTCATCCACGAGCGGCATCGCCTCCTCCAGAGCGCAGCACTGCATACGACAAAATGGAGGGCAAAGACGGCATCAACGAAGCTACTTGGCTATTTGTTTGCCTGTATTTGTATTACGACTTTCGTTTTTTTGCGAACCGGGCGAAATAAAAGTATGATTTAGCCAGCAAAATAAATGTATGAAAGTATTGATTGTGTAGATAATTTTCGCTATTTGTTTATCAATGTTTTAGCAGGCGGGATTGAGTTTTTGGATGTCATTGCCAAATTTGGGAATCATGTGTTTTACTTGTCTGCCTTTCTCCATGTCGTTATAAATAGCATACATAGCTCATTACTGTGTCTACTACATAAATATATGTTGACAATCAGTACAACATTTATAATCAAACATATGAAACAACAAAATGATGGATCTCTGCTATTTTAAGATATTTCAACTAATACCTTTATTCGAACTACTGTAAAATGAAAATTTTGACAATATATATCGCTATTAATATTAAATATTTAAAATAAAGATAATGATACTAGATTTAATTTGTACGTAAATAAAATGATACAATATCTTAAAATTTCCTAAAAGTCGTTACTAACATCTAAATTAAATTCAAATAAATTTATTAAAAATATCTGTAATGGCAGGTGCAAACTAACTAAAATATGTTACGATTCGCGTATTAGGAAGTTTCGCTCGAGCAGCTGTCGTGTGCAAATCACTGCTGTATCCACGATTTCCCTAATAAGTTTTTTCTGTTATACATTTCTTCATTCTGTTTTATGTTCTTTCCACCGCTGTTGTCATGATGGAGCCATTTGGCTATAGCAGGTATGGTTTTATTTTCTGTTCTTTGTTGTAAACAAATTAATTTTAATTTATGACGTTAAGTAATTTGAAAAAAAATCTGTAGGCTGGCAAATCTTGCTACAGGTCGGCTAGGCAATCTATTTACCTAGTTAGTTTGAATTCAATTTAGGCAAGCTAGCAAGTGCTTAAGACTGCTGGATATTTGAAAGGTTTCCTGTCTGCTGCTGTTTTAACAGCGCCAGACAGCTTCTTCAGTTCTTCATTAGACTTTATTTTTTAGGTTTAGTTCCTAGCCTAGTGTATTTAGCCGTTAACTTGAGTAGATGTACACCCTTCACCCCCTCGGGGGCCCTTCCTGGCATCATGGTGGATGCCAAAAAACATAAAAAGGATGACGCAGTCCACGAAGTCAGCGCAAACATGGATTCCGAGAGCAGATCTAGCCAACAGAGACAGCAGGACCCTACCTCTCAGGCCCCCAAGCCCCAACTATGACCCATAACCGTTTATCACACACGTGACTGAACGTATGGGATGGTCCTTGCACTGTTCAAGAACCAGCTTAGCCACAGGGAGTACAATATCTGCCCCAGACAGTAGCTGACTACCGCCAGGCAATACAAGTCCTGGAGTCAGTGTGCTGACCCCACGCCACGAACTACCTATCAAGGTCGCCATAAAGCGCCTCGATAGGACTCTCCCGATCTCGTGGATATGAGACGAACTTCGTGATCGCGGCTTCGAGCCGATAAATATCGAGCCCAAGCTCTCCACCAATGACAGGCAGCCCCTCCACATGTTCATCGTGGACTTGAGCATAGAAGACAAGATCACAGACGTGTGGCCTACCCGAGTTGGCGACAAGGTCAGCTTTGAGTTAAGAAGATACGAACACCTGACTTCGTACCAGTGGTTCGAGTCCTGTACCTGCTATAGTCATGCAACATCACTACCCAACGAGCTTGTATACAAGACACCCTGTGATCCAAGTATCTGCATACTATCTCTGTGAGAACAAGACGTCCTGTGTTCCAAATATCCCTGTGACGAGAAAAATATTTTTGCATCTGTAAGGTGTGTCATTCTGTGTCGAGAAAATGTTTGCTTGCATTCAAGGATTCGATGACTATCCCAACCAATTTATTACTAAAGGAATTGGCATAAGTAATGTTGATACAGATTACTCAACGAGTATTTTTTCCTTCCAAACTCCCTGGGACTGGGCAGTGTTAGAGTCAGATATCCAGAAAAAATTCAGAATGCAAACATACGAAAGTCACAATATTAAGTGGAGTGCTGGTGCTATTTGTTACGAATCTCTCGGTAAAGTTATAGACAATGTATTATTTGAAAATATTACAGTGTATGTTTTGTGTCGTACCCAGGCAAAGATTTTGCAAAGTATATGTGAACCTGTTTTTAAAATTGTAGACATGAAAGAACAATTTCCATATATTAGTTTTCGCAAACTTATAGACATGTATCAACTTAAGCTTCACAAGTGTTTCAAAAGGTATATCTGTACTGAATGCAAAGTACAAGCATTGCGCGAGTTTTGTATTGACAGACTCATGTTCTAAGAGACTATGTTAAGAGAGAGAGAGGTTATTACTGTGTTTCAACTCATGTGTGAATGTATGCTATTATTTGTATGAGATATGTGGTTATGTAAATTTCTATCAATCTTCTCAGCAGCAGCATCAGTTTCTATTCAAAGGCTGATTACTGTATTATATTGTGAAATAAAAAAATACAGTCAATTTCATTGCTAGATTTCCTTGTCAAACTAAACTTAATAGAAATTATACTTGGTAAGTAACTGTATTCCTGGTTGCCTTCGCAACAACTAACAGGTGAGATATTTATTGTGTAAATGTGTTCAGAGAAAAAATATGATTATTAAACAGTATTTTTTTTTTCAAACACAATTTAACAAACATAATATTTCAAACACATTTTATTAAGCTATATTAAATACAGTTTAATAAAATGCAACATACCAACATGTCACATGTAATGCTTAGGTACTCACCAATAAAAGAAGAATGACGTTTTGAACACAGTGCATATTTTTTAAAAATTACATTAAACACATAAACATATAAACACACAAATACACACACATTAAAATTCGTCGTCGTCGCTTTCCATTGGCAGTGGAATGAGCCCACTATACAAAACACTGACGTCTCAAATTTCTTCGACGTTCATGTCTCTCCTCGCACCGAGGATTGTGTGGAGACAGCGTCGGTGATGGGGGCAGCGTCAGCATCCCCATCACGCCCTCAGGACTCCCCACCACCCACATGGGAGGAGCAAGCTATCCCAACACTTGCAGTGTGTGTGTGTGTGGGAAGTAAAACATCAATATATTCACACACTCAGGGATGCGGGCAATTTAGGGTAAATGAGAAACCGAAGGACAGTCCCTCTGTTAGCATCACAGATACATGACTCCCGCCAACACAGAATGTGGTTGCAGTTAAGGAACACGCTAATAAAACTGTCCCAGCATGCGGGTCCATCACTCTTTCAATGTGAAAAGCAAGCTATCCCAACACTTGCAGTGTGTGTGTGTGTGTGTGTGTGTGTGGGAAGTAAACCATCAATATATTCACACGCTCAGCGATGCGGGCAATTTAGGGTAAATGAGAAACCGAAGGACAGTCCCTCTGTTAGCATCACAGATACATGACTCCCACCAACACAGAATGTGGTTGTAATTAAGGAACACGCTAATAAAACTGTCCCAGCATGCGGGTCCATCACTCTTTCAATGTGAAAAGCAAGCTATCCCAACACTTGCAGTGTGTGTGTGTGTGGGAAGTAAAACATCAATATATTCACACGCTCAGTGATGCGGGCAATTTAGGGTAAATGAGAAACCGAAGGACAGTCCCTCTGTTAGCATCACAGATACATGACTCCCACCAACACAGAATGTGGTTGTAATTAAGGAACACGCTAATAAAACTGTCCCAGCATGCGGGTCCATCACTCTTTTAACGTGAGTAGCAAGCTATCCCAACACTTGCAGTGTGTGTGTGTGTGTGTGGGAAGTAAAACATCAATATATTGTTACGGTGGATTTTGCAGGATTTAGATTTTTTTTAGGTTATGGTTTTTTCTTAAGACAAGTTATAGAATCCGACGGTTTATGGCTATTTGTCGAGTTTATCGGATTTGCTTTTTTGAAATTTCTTTTAACTTGTATAAATTGGATATTAGTTATGCTGTATGGTTGGGTTATTTGGCTAAATGATAATTTGGGATTG
>PNEQ01044493.1:9970-40111 GCA_003012365.1 Medauroidea extradentata | reverse complement strand
CTTCTGGATCTACACACACCTAAGCAATCTTTTCATTTGAAGTATGTTACGGGACATTTAGAACAAGCTACCTTGTGATTCTACTCTGCTCTTGGTTTATGCTTACTGAATTGTTAATTGAATGGAAGTACTACAATCCTGCAGTTTTAGTCTCAACTCCAGTTTTGTTTATAACTATTGCGCTTAGTTCAGTGCAATAGTATGAAATATTTGGGGTAATATTTTTCCGAGGTTCATTAATCTTGGCACGCATATTCTACATAGTTAGTTGACTGGACATTTGTGTATTTCGTTTATCCTTTGGTAAGATTTTGAAAATGGTGGCCATTTTTTATCATGATAAAAAGACGTCTGAGAAATTTTTTCCCAATTTTAATCTAACTGTGTACGTGTATCACTTATTAAGCTGACTTATTTTTGTATATTTCGTTTGTCATATATCTAAAATATCATTTTATAATATTCCTAGATATACGTAAACGGTTTCAACTTCCAGGGTTAATTTGCACCCACTTTGAGGAATGTGGTCTTACCAGTTACGCAGGCAATTTCTTGTTCGTCATCCCTCGGATTTACAGCCGCTGTTCCTTCTCTATGTTATTATGTTTGTTATGTAGGTAAAGCTCTAATTGAGTCACTTACTTGATTTCAGACGCATGCAACCAGCCTGAAATTCTCCATAAAATACCAGGAAAAATAATTATGATCACAAACTTTAAAATGTGTGAAATTAGATAGTAGTCATTTTTTAAAGTGAATGTCAGAAATTTCCTTGTTTCATTTACTTAGTTACTGACTTTATGGCTATTAAGGTAAAGGCAAATGTTAGGAATTTCAAGCGAATGTTTTCTTTCAAATATGTTGTTCTCACAACTTGTAAGTTATTAGTTGAGCTATGTAATATTTTCGAAGCATCCATTTCAAATTATAATTTTTTTTCTGTCACTGAGAGGAGCTCGGTGAGGCACCTGTTTTTTTATATATAATTCAATGACTGTAAATCGTAGAAAAACATTTAACATGCATTTATGGATATTTACTTTATTTCACTTTTTGCCTTGCTTGTTTGCAATTTCACAAATAGATCAGTTAGTTATTGTTTGGGAGGAAAATTAAAAACATAAAATTAACTTCGATATTATGGTATATATATATGTGAATATATATATATATATATATATATATATATATATGTGTGTGTGTGTGTGTGTGTGTGTGTGTGTGTGCGTGTGTGTGTATGTGTGCGTGTGTGTGTGTGTGTAATGACATAATTTTTTGTATTGTTTGGTTTGGACGTGACTATTATCTGTACTTATTACAGGGATTAAAATAGTTCTGTGGTAGAACGTATTTTATCAGTTCTCCCAATTCCGCGCCTCACTCCGCTGGAAGAAGCATTCGTCATAAGACGTTTTTGAAAGTTCACGAGGGTAGGGTAGGTGGGTTAAAATTTCAAGTTTAAGGTGTTCTAAGTTGTGCAAGAGTGAAATTCATCCGTGATCGAAATCTCAACTGGCAGCCTCGCGATCAACTCCTCACTCGCCCTGCTCTCAAGCAAGGTAAACGGCAGTCAGCAGATGAAAGTCAAAATTTCGCGGCGAATTGGGGGGAGGGGGAGAAGGGGAAATGTAAACTGTACGTATAACAAACAAAACAAAAAAGTGCAACAGACGCAATGTGTTTAACATAGCAAAAACACAATCATGTAATAAATACTATAAATTGTTCAACATATCAAAGAAACAAGCACGAAACAAATATTATATTTAAATATAAATACCATAACATGTAAAGAATGTTTTGTGGGAGTCGCTTTAGCGAAATATTTAGTAGGTATAAAATATGTTTTTTTTGTCCCCGACATTTTAAAACGCTAAGCAGCATTACATACGTTCAAATAAATGCATAGACAAGACCTAGTCACGTGACTGTGATGACCTACCGTACTCCAGCGAGTGAGTTTTCAAAAGCGCCTTAGGGGTCGCTGTAGCCGAGTGGTCAGACCTCTCGCCTCCTACCAAGGCGATCCGGGTTCGATTCCCGGCGAGGTCGGTCCCCGGATTTTCGCACGTGGGAATTGTGCCGGACAATGTCGCTGGTCGGCGGGTTTTCTCGGGGATCTCCCGTTTCCCCCGCCCTTTCATTCCGGCGCTGCTCCATACTCACATTCATGTCACCTCCCAGACCTAGATGTTGAACGCTGACCAAAAATATCTCATTCTCACTCACTCAAAAGCGCCATTAGTTATTTCAATTCGGATGCTGGAAGGGCAGGAAAGGTGGAGTGTGAGGAGAGCGGGAGATAGCTGGGTGTATGGTTGCTGGAGGAAGGGGAAGGTGGGGGGGGGCCCTTGTTCTCAGTGGCGACGAGAGATGAAATACGACCTAGGTTCTGGCGACATGTGGCGCTGCTTGCGACTGTCTGCGGCGACGGCGAAGGAGTTAATAATCTCGCCAGGCTGCCTGGCTCGTGATTGGCTACGCGACGACGGCGAAGGCTATCTCGGTGCGAGCACAATATGGCCCGACCCGACCCTGCTGAATATCTCATTGTTTCCTGGGATCCACTTACGTACCAGCGTTGATTGCATTGCCCGGGCAAGGTCAGGTCAAACCCTGCAAACATGATGGCAAACTACCCCGACTTACATCTCGTGATTATTCGCCGATATTCGGAGCTTGTTACGACGGACATCCAAGTTAAGGGGCCTCCCTATATAGGCTGCGTTTGTCTGTATGTGCGAGGCAGGAGTGGTAAGGTTGCCGTTGACCGTCGTAATGCTTTATTGCCTCTCCGCACAGTCTACTCAGCTGACATGCAGTGCTTTACTATTATCCTTTTTCCTATGGGACTTTAAGCGGTGACCACATTATTTTATTTGTGGCCAGCGTAGTTCAAAGTCTGTCGCTTGTTTCTTCAGTTCTGTTCTTCAAATCCGTTGCTATTTTTACAGGTACGGCAATATGAAAAAAAAAAAAAACATTTTTGGCCATTTTGAGGGGCCCGAAAATGATGATTTGAATAAACGTACCGAATTTTTCGGAACTATAGCAGCACAGTTTGAAGTATGTATTATTTTCGTAGATATACAAATATAATGCGTCTTTAGTAGTTTTGTCAAAAATAAATAATCTCAACTCGCTGAAACGCATTTCAAGCGCAGCTAGGGAGGCCCATTAAATCGTTTGGTTACAAATTAAACTGCAAACTCAAGTTTAGCAATATCTGATAATGTTGGTGTGTCCTGTAGTTGTACTCTCACAGTCAGTTTACTACGTGCCGGTTCTCCGCGTTCTTAGAAATGATTAATCGCTAGGGACAAGTGATTTTATCGGAAACACTGAACAAAATTCTTATTAGTTACCACAAAATATTTTTTTCATAATGGACCTTGCCAAATTTGTTGTAGTGACCACGAAAATGTTTTTCTGTCCACACTAAAGTTTTGCAGTGACTACAAAAAATTTTTCTAACCACTACAAAATTATTTTGTGAGGTCAATATTGACAAAACATCTTGCAGCCGCCACGCAACAGTTTTTTCTGCGAAGATATCTGCGCCACTTTGTTTCAATGTCTTATGTGCATACGTGTAGCTGTGCGCCGTGGTTATTACCAGAGTGTCTTAGGTATAGAGGGGTTACATGTTTGAGTGTGATAATACGAACAAGGTAACTGCACCACGCGTCTGTCTGTAATTAGCAGCCTAGAACCATAAGACGCTGAGTTAAGAAAACGTCGAATCATTGACCACGAAACAGGGGTGCACATAAGGCGTTGAAACAAAGCGGTGCCTAAATATTTTCGTGAAAACAAGGGGTCCCTAATAACACGAGTCATAAGTGCAGGATTGTTGACGAATAAAGTCAGGCACAGACTATAACCTAGGTCCATTAGTTTTATTTATGTGTAGAAATTACACGATCTTGGCCACGATGACTGAACGGTTTAAAACAATTTTGGCTTCGCGATCTTCTCAATGACCTTGTCGGTATTCCTAGTTAAATACTAGTCCCGACGGGCGTGAAATTTGCTGACGAATATTCGCAAATCGTAAAGAGTACAATGCAAAGGGGCTGAAGGAGAACGTAAATTTTTAACCAACGAATAAATAGAAAAAATAAAATTATAAATATACCAGTAACTGACAGTACGGAAGAAAAACCAGTGTTTAATAACGTACTGCACTTTTGCGTTTCGTCACCTTAAACTAAAAAAAAATCGGGAAACAGTATTACAATTCGAAAGTATTTTATTCTAATACCATTTTTATCACTAAATATTATCGTGTTAAGAATATGGATTTCTTTTTTTAGGGGAGAAAGTGTGGCAACCTCGGGTACTCTAGTTTCCTCTTCCGACTGAATTAACCCAGCGAGTTGGCAAAGTAAAAATAAAAGTCAGAGGGAATGGGAAGGTAAGACATGGAAGAACGAAAGACCCAACTACTGTCAATAGAATGTGAACTACTCATAATTGGATGTGACTTTCTTTTGTGGAGTAGATATTTTAGCAGTGGACGACTTTTTATGGACCACAATCAGTAGTATATTTTGTTTTCAAGTACAAAATTAAAAACGGCCAGTACGAAATTAAGGGATTGAAAAACGAAATCTATAAACATAGAAAACTAGTTTAATTATCAATATAATAATTTCCATAACTCTATATTAACCGAATTTCAAAACTATTTGCGTTTTGTTTTGAAAATATTATTTTAACGTCAGAAAGCGAAAGAGGTTTTCGGATAGTAAAGTTATTCTCAAAATAAAACATAAAAAATTTTGAAATTCGTTTATTATAGAGCTCCGAAAATAATTATATTGATAATATAAGTAAAAATTTTCCATTTTTTAAAGATTTTGTGGCTTAGAGCCCTTATTATCCTAAAAAACAGTATTTAAATTTTTACTTGAAAACAAAGTTAAATATAGTGATGCATAAATAGACTTCCCCCACTAAAATATCTACTCGGAAAAATAAAGATTATGATGAGTAGTTCAGGTTTAATCCTCGACTGAGTATTCCTATCGTTCGCTCGACATCTTACCGTTCCATTCTCCTTAACTTGATGTAGTGTTTGCTTACGAACAACTTTAACGTATGCATGCCTTGCTATGCGCAGGATAACTAAATACATGGCAATCACTGGAAATATTCCTGGACAGGGTTACGGATAGAAAATGCAGGGTGAGTCTGAAATAGGGCGACAAGCTTTGAGGGTCATGTTATTATGAAAAATTAGTTATAGTTTACATATAAAAGTTTGGCCGAAAGAGCAAAATAAGGAAGTAACTACCACATGGAAATGGATGCGCAGAAATGATGGTAATAAAACTATCGAAAACCGCTGGAAATATAGCAAAAGCATACGGATTCGTCTTGGAGGATACGAAGATCAGTTTCCTGACGACATGAACATTGTTCTAATCAACCCCATCTGTAATGAAACAGAGTATACGGGATTGCGATAGTATGGCATTTCGTAATCGCAACGTTGTATCGTGGTTAGATGTCTCCGGCGGGCAAAATGTGCAAATAAAAACCACTGTCGCGTAAGTCAAACACCCTCCGACGAATTGTGCTCGAAAGTCTCCGACCGATAAAATGGATGGAAACAAGGTTGGGGGAATTTCAGCGGCGTAAGCCAACGCCCTTGCGAGTGTACAACATGTGTGACACGCCTTTTAAACTCAGAATGGCGTGCTGTGGAGTCGAATGCGGTGCACGTGTCGTTTGAACACGTTTTCGAACAGCGCTGGAAACCGCTACTTGTGTTCGTGTTCCTGAAGGCGTAGGTCGTGCTCTGCGTTGTTATGGAACTATTTTCGTGGCGCATCTCGTGTATGGTGAAGTGGGGGCAAATGCACGGGCAGCACAACACTTGTACAGGGAGAGATATCCGGTCAGAAGGCAACCTCACCACACAACGTGTACTGCACTGCAGCGTCGATGGCAGGAGTGCTGGGCGTCTGCGCAATGTACTAACTGCACATACCGAAGGATAAGTGCTTCACATGGTTGAAAACAATACAATGTAACCATCAGTACACGCAGTGTCACCAACAGTCTGGACATCAGTCAGCGTACCATTGTGTGGGTACTGCACGAACAGATGCTGCATACATAATATTTGCGGAGGTCACGCGGCATTGGGCTCGCCGACTTTTCGAGGCGACTCCGTCTTGCAGAATGGTTTCTGCGCCAACTACTGGAGGTACCAGGTCTCGTAACGAACATTCTCTTTTCTGACAAGACTTTCTTCCAACGGAGTGGCACACTAAATTCGCGCAGTCTGGTCAGGTGTTAATTCATACGTAGGGATAGGAAATTTCGCAAAAAAGATTTTTGCAGCACTTTGTTTCAGTGCCTTACGTTCGCACTTGAATCTCTGCTATGTCGTCAGTGATTGGATGCTGTAACACCCAGCGTGTGGAGGTTAAACCCGCAAATCACAGACGTGATGTGTGGCAGCTATCCGTGTACTGATTGGCACAGTCAAATTAATAACGACTCTGCACAAAAACACTCTATCAATAATCATGAAGTTAAGCTGCAGGTTCACACGTAAAACACTGAAACAAAGTGGGGCAAAAATCTTTTCACCAAAAATTCCCGTCCCTATTCATATGCCACATTTACCTCCTGTCACAAGCAGCAATTTGGCGTTAGTGTGTGGGCTGGTTTCATTGGAGATATGCTTGTAGGATCCTACCTACTTCCACATTACCTGGACAGCCAAACGAATCTTGTGTTCCTACTGGAAACTCTGTCGGAGTTAAAGAGTACGTGCCGTTGCGAGCAAGACAACGGATGTTACTGCATGACGGTGCCCGAGCCTATCGAACGCTTATCGTCAGCACCTACTTGAACAACAGATTTCCTGACCGATGGGTAAGATGTCATTGCGTGGTCTGCACGTTCACACGACCTTAACTCGTCGGACTTTTTCTCGTGGGGGCTGGTGTGGAGCTGCCGTTTCAGTGTTTCAGGCGCATGTATGCAACCCGCATTAACCCCATATTAATCAAGGCTAATTTTATTATCGCTATAGTAATAAGAGTATTACAAATTTCAACAATATCTTTGCTGTTTATCAAAGACACAGTCGACATTATTTTCGTTGCGTTCTGCAAAATCAAGTATAACTAACGGTTACATTATTAACGTGATACAAAAAAAAGTTTTGTAAACTTTGTAGTTAACCATTCTTTACACTTGACTTCGGCGAACACAGCGAAAATAAGTACGACAGTGACTTTGATAAACCGTAAAGCTGAATTTGATATGTGTAATACTCTAATTGTTATAGCGATAATGAATTTAGCCTTAATTTAAAAGGAGTTAATGCGGGTTGCAAACATGCGCCTGAAACAACTGGCCAGATAAATAAACGCTAAAAACATCAATTGATTTCTACGATTTTTTCGAAGCCAATATGGATGAAATACTCAATGACATTCCTAGATAATGGTATTTGTCAACTTTACTAGTAAATATTTACCCAGAATTACTAATTTGTTACGCGTGATCTCTTGCGCCGCAGTTAAATGCACGAGGTTCTGGCGTCAGAGATTGTGCCTCAGAGGTTAGTAACACTGGAAACAATTTTGTTTAAAACGTTGGCTAAAACTGTCGTCTAGGATGGCTATTGTTTGACTTTTGCAAATTGGCTTCAAGAAACCTACAGTTATACATGAATGCTTTTAGCGTTGAATTATGTACCACGCCCTCTTAACTGAAGAAGTTCTTGTCGGACGGATCGTCACAACGGCTGGCAACATTTCCGACATGCAGGGTATCTTCAGACGTGTCCAACAAAACATGGTGCGTCACTGCGAGCTGTGTGTGATACATGGACACCGGTGAATCAAGCCTTTCTTGTAGGTGTTGATGTGTGTTTACGGCCATGATTCATCATTTCTACTGCTTTCACAAATATATATATATATATATATTTTAAATTCCTAAACGGGGGCAGATATCGAAAAACTGTTGTACTGTTTTGTTGAAAATTATTTTTAATATGTGTTCCAATTATTTTGTACGTAAAAATTTAATAGATATGGCTAATTAGTTCACTAATGAGAATTTACTTAACTGTCAAATTAGTTGAAATTATTGTATATTTTGTCTTGAAAAAAAGGTAATTAACATAGTATGAACAGTTTTCAGCAAAACTGTGCAACAATTTTTTGATATCTTACCTCGTTTATAAATTTTAAAAATAATTATCGCAAAAGCAGTAGAAATGATGCATCATGGCCTTAAATTGAAGGATACACAAATCGTGTACGCTTCTTATTTACCGCACTGGACGCGTGTACAGTGTGCAACAACGCCAGAATGTAGGGGCGGGGGAAACAGGAGATCCCCGAGCACACCTGCCGACCTGCAACATCGCCCGGCACGACGTCTACATTCGATAGTCTGGCTGTGAACCAGCTGGGTATCGAACCAGGGTCGCATTGGTTGGATAGAAGCAAGCGACGTGGCTGGTTGACCGCCGCGGCCCCTGTGCTAGTAGTGCCACATTAGTTGCATAACCACACAGGCGTTGGTTAACTCTACCCTCAGATTCTTCAGTCACTGCCGGAGGGTGTTTTTATAATGTTCGGTCACTGCCGGAGGGTGTTTTTATAATGTTCGGTCACTGCCGGAGGGTGTTTTTATAATGTTCGGTCACTGCCGGAGGGTGTTTTTATAATGTTCGGTCACTGCCGGAGGGTGTTTTTATAATACCACCTTTCTTTGTTTAAGGGCGCAGTCTACCGCAATTTTCATCACCATTTTTTAATTTTTTATTTGTGCCAGATATTTTTTTCTTATTTTAGACACAAAATTGACTAAGTTTGGCTCTTATGAAGTTTTTGTATCTCTCATAGTTTTCGCGTAATGGCTTGTTAAAATCATATTTTACATGTTTCCGTTTTAACGACTACACTAAAACCAGCAGATATACCAAACTAAAAAAAAAATCACAGTGGATAAAGACATTGCAGGCTACAATGACATGCTCATAAAATAAAAGAATAAAAAATATTTGTATTTAAAAAAATTATTGAGTCTTTAAAATTTTTATTCTCAGTTTCAGCATTTTTTAAAATTCATTACGCGAAAACTATGAGAGATAAAAAAATTTCATAAGAGCCAAATTTAGTCACATGTTGTCTCTAAAATAAGAAAAAAAATATCTGGTACAAATAAAATATAAAAAAAAAAATGGTGATGAAAATTGCTGTACACCGCGCCCTTAATGGCGCCGTCTACTAGAATCGTGAAGAGGCGCGCAGACCTTTAACAATCCTGATTTCATTCGAAAACCATTCAGCATGTTGTCACGCGGTTAGGCTACGAAAAGCATTTAAGGATGTTAGTACAGGTGTATAATATTGCCATTAATTGTTATCGTTCCTAACAAGTATTTTTTTTTAGTGTGAAAGTGACCGAATTGGGACTTTTGACGCTGATTTTTATGTAAGAGTAATCATTTTCACGATATTCTGAATATTATAGACCTGTAGAGCGACTCTTTCCCTTTCGTCGCGTAAGATAAAATGGTAGTGTTGTCGCTGAAAGTCCCATAGTAAAAACGGTTCAGCGGGAAGCTTGCTCGCTAGTTCAGCGCTTGGTTCGTTCAGGCGACGTGGCATGTGATGCGCGCTTCAAGGTCGACCTTACTGCTCCGTCGCTTTTGGGTCTCTCACGCGCGGGTAGCGGCGCCCTTAACACGCGTTCTTTCATAAACAGACACCAAAGCACGATACAACGCTGCGGTTACGAAATGCCATAGATCCCAATCTCGTATACTCCATCTTACTACCAATTACGTGTCGTCAGGAAACCGGTGATCTAACCCTCCAAGAAGCATCTGTATGACTCTTTTGCTTATCTCCAGCGGTTTACGATTACAATCGAGTCTGCTCTTTCCGCCAAACTGTTGCACGTAATCACTACCTTATTAACCATAAGGACCTGCCCAACAAATTTGTCGGTCGAATTCTGACGCAACCTGTATAAACACATGATTCATTGCAGATTTAACCATCCGTCCGTCTAATACGACGTAGGACTTCAAGCTCCTGGCGAGGGCATGGATTTTGAAAACACTTGCAGAAAGTTGACGTACTTAGAACTTTATATACAACTTTCATATTTCTATTGATTTATTTCACTTATTTACCAAAGTGTAGTTGAATCATAGACTGGTTTGCATCAGACAACGTGCCACGTCACATACAATTATGTACGTCTTCTCTTAAAACGTGCTTGGTTTTAACATTTACTACCTTTAATTAGTTAACTTAAAATTAATTACTTACACAAACATTTTAACTTTTACCATAGTAACTGATTCAATAATTTTTACTAGTCCTTTCAACAGCTCATTATTTGAGGTACGTTAATTTCGCGGATTCATCTGGCAGCAGCCTAGACTTGTCAGTCCTATATACCCGCTGGCCACAATCGATTATCTATTGGCTTATAACTGTACAAGCAGGTAGCAAGCGATAGCACTTCGCATTATTCCCTTATATACTACTGACTTGCAATAGTCAAACGCGTTCCGTAATAGCCGCCAGCAAGTCACAGATATGACAATGAAGTATACATAACTGGCGTTCAACCTGACCTGGAATGTATCTGCGAAATTTACGTACCTCTACTCATTATATAACTTCAATAAACTAATGTACTGCGGAAACATTTATGCTAAGACCAACAGGCTCGTTACTAACGACGAACCGGCCTTATCATGTCTACTGTCTATCGCATCGCGGATATTAACACTCACGTCCTTACTTCTATAGTCCTTACTACTGCAGAGTCGTTTCTTGGAACACTTGGTTTTGCGAAAATATTTTAGAAACCAGTTGGTTTCAACCCATTGCATATACACATGCAGCTCTTCTTCATGATTACTGACGTCCTGTCATTGTGCAGAGACGTCTTTCGTTAGAACGTGCCAATCACAATTACGTTACTGAAACACTACACAGAATAAATAAGAACTTATTACACGTCCGTGATTCGCAGGTGGATTGTGTCGATATGACCGAATAATATTTGAAAGAAATTTAATGAAAACCCTTTTATCCTGCTGTACTTAGTTGTACATTCACAGAATGTCTCTTATTTATAATTCACCGACCAGATGTAGTACTACTCATGGAGGAAGGCGATTCTATACATAGAAACCC
Source organism: Medauroidea extradentata (assembly GCA_003012365.1). Lineage (NCBI taxonomy): Eukaryota > Metazoa > Arthropoda > Insecta > Phasmatodea > Phasmatidae > Medauroidea > Medauroidea extradentata. The sequence continues at coordinate 28,910 of PNEQ01044493.1, read as the reverse complement.
AATACGCTGAGAGTAGAAGTTAATTAAATCACTTAAAATGAAGCAAAACAGCAGATAACGTAACACATTTAAACTAGCTGGAGCAATTTTTTCTAAATATCGGTCGTTACTTCCTTGGAGTCCATGCTGAATATATATATATATATATATATATATATATATATATATATATATATATGTGTGTGTGTGTGTGTGTGTGTGTGTGTGTGTGTGTGTGCGCGCGCGCGCTTCATCGAAGGAAAACTTGAATGTTTGGTGGATTTCAAAGTATGTTCAGCTTACCAAAACATTACCGGCTTTCACGTGCATGTGGAGCTGTTATCCTATTTGACTGAACCAATAAGAATCCTGCTATTGTAACATTTGATATCTGTTATTGAACTGCAGACAGCTACGTTGTGTCGGACGTATAAAACTCAATCATACATGTTGCAAGAAACTGCTGCATTTACGAGGGTATTTTGGCACAAAAATTTTCCCGATATACCATCATCTCGACTGATACAGAATCCTGACATTCATCTGATGTATGGGACTGAAAATTAAAGTGGACGAGCGGTTCAACGCTTGAATAGAGAGTAATGCCCAGACAGGCAACTGCGAAACTACAAACATTCGAACGCGTGCACCGGCAGCTTTGCGAAAGTGGATTGTTCAGTGCTACTAGCAGGCGTGGTATGGGCCACACTCTAACTGCCAGAATTCCTCGGCTGTACAACGGGCGTGAGAGCTACTATGCATTTCCGGATCCACATTCTAGCAACAGTTGTTTATTTTCATTTCCTCTGCCATCTCTCACACTTTACGTAAACAATTTTCAAATAACGCTTTTTGTGCTGGCACATTTAATTAATCGACTTTATAAATAACATATTTTGCTCACCAAATTATGAATATGTTTAACTCGATTACTGATTAAATGGAGAACAACTTTATTATTATCTGCATAACTTTTCTGTCTATTTCCTAGCTGAGCTATTAAAAAAAAAACGTATTTTTATAATTATTACGCGGATATGAAAAGTACGTAAGATTCAAACTAACCACAAGCCCGTTCATTTCCACTGACGGAACTATTTAAGCTAGTTTAAAGAAAGAAATACAACATTGCTAAGGTTATTTGCAGCTGAGAGTGGTATTGCACCACAACGCAAAAAAAAAAAAATTAATTTAGAAGCAACAATTTATGTCAATGAAGAAAAGAGAAGTGATCCACTTTGGAAAAAAAAATCCACGTAGTCAGAAAAAAATTTACTGACTATTCGTTTTATTTCTGACTTGCGAAATTACGTTAGTTTAAATTGAAATATTTAACATTATTGGTGCCCCATGCTTTATAAAATAATGGGCTCATAACAACACATGAATACGTCAAGGACACTTAGTTCGAAGTTAGTTTTAACGAATTTTTTAAACGATTTAGTTAGATGAGTAACAATCTCGCATGAAAATAAATTTGCACAAACGTTCATTAGCAAACGCATAAAATTTATTGAAATGCGTAAACACCGCAAATTTAACCACCATGAATTTTAAAAAAATATCGTATTGTTTTATATAAAAAAAAAGTACGGCACGATAGAAAAAACGGCAGACAGACAAAAACAAACTTGTAACATCTTAATTCGTGACGCTCAGTTTACGTATTGTACTGTGAACACATTTTATTTCCTTATATTACTAGCCAGCTTGTCTGAAATGTGTATCTTACTAAGCATATTAATACCCGAGGCGAATGGTGTGACCATTCGGCCACTATATGTTAAACAGCTAAATAAGAAAAATCTTCAGTGTTTGCTCAAGGGCAAGCTACTGTTCACATAACAATCATAGAATAATTTTAATCAAACTATTGTCCGTTAGTACTGTACATTGCAGTTTAAGATTGTGTGTAACTAAAATCGGATTGAAGGAGCGATAACTGATTATAAAATTACTTTTCCCTATATTCAGTTTCACTGAATCATGATGCACTCAATTACAATCGGTTAAATCTTCGAAAAATATAAAATTCGCAGCCATACGAATAAAATTTAACAAAAAATTACAGGTATTGTCAGTGAATGTATTTACTTATTTATCTAAGAATTTAAAACCAAAGCACATATGAAAAGCACATTTATTATAATTCACTGCTACATAATACGTTGTAAGCATTATTTAAATATTTTAGAGTGTATGACCTCTTTAACATAATAATTCAATTAAAATACATAAGTTCTCATTATAAAAACAATCAGTAAAATATTGTTTTCTTTAATGTTTGGTTCTTTTTTATGTCTAGGCCTAGATATCTAAGAATTTTACCTTATTTACAACCTACCGTGAATGAACATTTTATAAACATTTTATCAGCACTTTCTACGTGATCCCGGAAAAAATAAAGTCACATGCAAAACCAATGCGAAGGCTTTCGATATTGTATCCCTATTTGTGCAGACTTCCATATTTTCGAGATGGTTGCCGTGCATAGACACTGGTACGCATAGATTACCAGCAAACTTACGCAACAAATATTGAGTGACAGTAAAGGTTTAAAAAGAAAATACTTCTGAAATTATAATACACGGTAATTATTTAGACCATGAAACGTTTATGAAAAATCGGTATAGCAAATGGCTAAACAAAACGTAATAAATGTACAGTACATGCAATACAAACTTTTTTTAGGTTTTTTTTTTTAAGTGGTACCGGCAAGTTAGTTGGGAAAACCTCCGACAGAGACGTCACCGACTGTAGTTGCTGAAAACAACCGCCAGCCATACAGAGAAAAACATTTTATTGCCAACATTTTCCCGTTGCCAGTTGGAAACTGAGTGCATGGTTTTCATCTTTCAACAAGACGTCTCTCCTCGGCGTTTTCACAATTGTGTACGAGATTACCTGAATACGACGTTGCCATGTCGTCGGATGGGCGGTGTAGTGGCCTCTGACCTGGCGCCAGTCCAGTGGCCACTACGGTCGCCGGACTTTACGCCTTGATATTTCTGTCGTGGTATTACATCAAGGATAGCGTTTGTGTTCCACCGGTACCACAGAACCTTGAAGACTTTCGACACCGCATCGCTGCAGCTGTTCTTACCATCACTTCGTATGCCATATGCTGGGTCCTGTATGGCAGTTGGAGTACCGATTATAAGTGTGCCATGTGACATAGGGAGAACAAACATTGCGAAAATAAAACATTCAGAGTTTGCCTTTCAAATTAACATTTATTACATTGTTTTTAGCCGTTTATCTGTGCTGATGTTTGGAAATGTTTCATGGGCTTTATTATATTTCCCCATGTAGTTCATCAAAAGGTAGAGCACACAATTTTTCGCGAATAGAATTCTGCAACAGTTGTTTCAATGCATTACGTGCACATATGAAGCTCTGATTCATGGTCATTGGTAGAATGCAATATTACATAGACGTGGCTCATTTGACTGTGCCAACAGCAATAAGGTTACTGCGACACAACACGTCTGTGATTTGCGAGTAGATCCCTAGACACTGAGAGTTAAAAGCAGCCAATCACTGACCATGAAGCAAAGCTGCATATGTGCACATAAGACATTGAAACAAATGGTAGTAGAACTCTTTTCACCAAAAATTGTTGGCTCTACCAAAAAGACATGTAATTCAATACGACAAAACAATGCAAATATTACAGCGGGTTCTCAGACGTGAGTTATAAAATCCGTTACTAAATATTCAGTTATTCTTCCATGCTGTCGTTACTCTATTTATACTTTCATTTTTTCCCGTTTTTCATTTGCCATTGAAATGCTATTTACGAATTCCCATTCATGTTATTATTCAAGTAATTTAATCGAATGTCCTGAATTTTGTTTCTTATTTGTTTAAATAAATACGTTTTAAATATCATAATTCAAATACGAAATCATCAGCACGATAGTATTCTTATTTGCAAGGTTGCAGCTTTACTTGTATCTTGACTTTAATTATAATTGCTGGGCCTACAATTTGTTATAATAGCTATGTGAAAGAAAGCTTTTGAGGTTACTCGTACTCTGGAATGCAATCTCAGCAGTCTAACGTATTACCAGTGAGGAATAAATTATTCTTAGACGTCATCAGAAATGTAATTATTTCGAGGAATTTAGCCAGCGGTATTTTTTAATACAGTAGCAAATGTCGTATAGTCAACTTCGAAATCCTGCAACGTACCAAGAGGTGTGAATAATTATGTTTCCTTCTCAATAATTATCTCGCCACTGCACATTATTTATTAAACTTGGCGCTGTCATTGTCGGAACAGAGAATTTTTTTAAAGTGTATTGTTGCGTTCAAAAGACAGTTTCGCATACTCGTGAAATGGGATTAATTTAGACCGACATTTATTTAAATAATTCAATACCATTTCGACTAGCACAAAGTTCTTATTAATTTAATATATTTCCAACTCGAATTCAGTATCTATACAGTGAATATAAATTCATATCATTGTACAATTACATTTCCAATCGTAAGTAATAGAGCGTATATTCATTGAAAAATAATGTTTGGTTTCGTGAGCATCGTTTGTAAATGAAAATGCAAAATTGTCAATATGTAATTTGTATTTCATGGAAAATCAATTCTCCATCTACGAAGATAACTATTTTTACCTGTAAATTTAATGATGTTTTCGGAACAGCATTCATTAATATTTTGCCCAACTAACACACTTTAATGGTGTTCACGCGGCAAAAATTCGTAATTTTATATTCGCGTGGCATAGTGTTCGTTTTATAGACGTTACTTGTGACTAAATTTTCCACTTGTAAATTTTGTTTCGCTCTCTTAGTTTTTCCATAGCAGCATGCCAAAGTCAGAATTCGCAAGTTACGGGAACGTAGTATTTACAAAAACGAAGTGTCTTACTCGAATGAAATAATTTACACTGAAATGAGATATTATTGGCAATATGCTAAAATATTTTAAAAACACAGAACAGAATTTTGTATTTTTTAAAATTGCCATCAATGAAGTAAATTGTCATAATTTTCGGAATTTTTTTTAAGTACAAATAAATCTCATTGACATTTGGTTTTTGTTATTTCTATATTCCCACAACTTGCAAAATTTTGACTATGTCATGTCACTATGGGAAAACTATGAGAGCTAAAAAAATTTTACAAGTGGAAATTGTAGTCACAAGTAACGTCTATAAAGCGAATACTATGTAGTGCAAATATAAAATTGTGCATTTTTGTCACGTGAACACCCTTAAATGAATGCTGTTCCGAAAACATAGTTAAATTTACGGGTAAGAACTGGTATATACATACCTTAGTAGAGGGAGAACTGCTTTCCATGAAATACTAATTACATTAATACAATTTTGTGATGGTGAAACTGGTGAGTTATTAGTAAGTGGCGTCTTCTTATTCTAAGAGAGATTAATTGGTTATCGTAAGATAATCATAACATTTTAAGGTAAACCTTTAGTTGTGCTTTATTTCTAAATTTCGGGATACCAGTGGGTATTTAAAACATATTACAAATAAATAAAAAAAACAGAAATACTGTCATCATCTGTGGCTGTCGTAGTGACAATTAAATATTTATGTGTAATGTATTTATAGTACTTGTCACGCGGCAGACAAACTAGTGTTAGCAATAACGAGAATTTTTAGTATCGCACCGCTTTTGTCGCGTCGCACTGTCGTGTCTACGTGATTCCACAGCAGATAGCAAACCCGCGGAACGGCCGTGTCTCCAGCAAGGTCACATCTCCGCCGTAATGACGCGTTTTACTAATAACAGTTAGCTCGATCGTCCATTATTGTGTCTCCTGCATTTTAAGGTGGTAATTTATTTAAACTCTTAGATTTTGTCAACACTTTTCGTTACATAACTTTATATTAATTATTTAAAAACAAAGCAAAGTAAGCCATTATAGAATGTCTTAACAGTTTTCTAAATGTAACATTTGCTTTTTATCATCACTGTTGTGACCCGTGAGACGGTAATTAGTGATTAATTAATTATTTATTGATCGTAGACTGACATAAGAAACTATGGACCTTAATTTTTAAACATATATTAAGTGCTGATATTTATCACGATTGGCTCTGAATGTCCAAATTTAATCATAAATGTTAGGTACGGGGATACGAGTATAAATCCAATATATCTGGTACACGATCCCCATAATGTAATTTACGTGGGTGATTTAAACTGCCGTGCATGACAATTCCAATGAGTTTATAAACATAATACCAGCCACGCAAGTGATTGCTACAACAAGCATAACTTCACTAGTCATGGTCGAATTCCGAGTGGAGACTAGTGGTTTGGTCACATTCAACCATAAACACCGAAGAAGTCTTAAACTTTCTTCTACAACTTATAGTTACACGAGAACTCCGCTAGCAATATGTAAACACAGTTAAGAGAGTTGGCGTAACTCTTTCAATACGGTGGTAACCCACAGTTGCTGCTACTTCAACGTTACTGTTCCCATACCAAGGGAAACATAAGCATGGTTTAAGGGCACGGTCTACCGCAATTTTCATCGTCATTATTTTATTTTGTATTTGTACCAGATATTTTTTTCTTATTTTAGACACAACATGTGACTAAATTTTGCTTGTACGAAATTTTTTTATCTCTCATAGTTTTCGCGTAATGGCTTGTTAAAGTCATATTTTGCATGTTTCCGTTTTAACGACTACGCTACAACCAACTGATATACCAAACTTAAAAAAATCACAGTGGATGAAGACATTGCAGGCTACAATGACATGCTCATAAAATTAAATAATAAAAATTATTTGAATTTTAAAAAAAATCTGAAACTGAAAATAAAAATTTAAAAAATGCAATATATTTTTAAAAAAATACAAATAATTTTTATTCTTTAATTTTATGAGCATGTCATTGTAGACTGCAATGTCTTCATCCACTGTGATTTTTTGAGTTTGGTATATCAGTTGGTTGTAGCGTAGTCGTTAAAACGGAAACATGCAAAATATGACTTTAACAAGCCATTACGCGAAAACTATGAGAGATAAAAAAATCTCATAAGAGCCAAATTTAGTCACATTTTGTATCTAAAATAAGAAAAATATATCTAGTAAAAATTCAAAATAAAATAATGATGATGAAAATTGCGGTAGACCGCGCCCTTAAACCGCCGAACTGCTGCAGCCGGCCCTCGCCGGGGGCCGAGTGGTCAGACCACTCGCTTTTCACCAAGGCGACCCGGATCCTTACCCGTGAGGGGGGGGGGGTCGTTTCCCGGATTTTCGCATGTAGGAATCGTGCCGTTCGATGTCGCTGGCTGGTTTTCTCGGGGATCTCACGTTTCCCCCGCTCGTCTCATTCCAGCGCCGCTTTATACTCGCATCATGTCACCCCTCACCAGCGCTAAAGACCTCGGTGTTAAGAGCTGACTAAAATCTCTCACTTATTCACTCACAAGGGATTATTATTATTACCTCCTCGCCCACACCGGCGCTTCTCTATCGCGACTGTGTCCCACTGCCACACGTCCACGCACATTCTTAGTATGACGACGCTCCTGTACCTAGACAACTACAACAATCCTATGTTTATGGTCGGATTAAGCGCGAGTGTTAGACAATGTTGTTGTATTTTCAGTTTTTCAGCGATTACATTTATACAAATTGTATTATCAAAATCTTCTCTTCGACAAAGCATAGGATGTATTCTTGGTAAACTGCTTGACATATATAATCATGTAATTTTTCGTTAATGTGTCATGTAGAATTATTGCAAGAGAATTCTTGAAAGTTAACCTATAATTCTGTTGCAATGATTCTACATTACATTCAGTATTATCGTATTCATAATGTAATTTTCATTATTAAATTTACCTTTTCGACATACATACTTAACAAAACTATTTGTTAATAGCAGGCGTTATTACAGATTAATTATAACATTTCGTTGTTGTTTCAATGTAACATTATTTTTCGTTGACTGAAGAGAAAAACTTCAGAAATCTTCGGTTAATGATTAGTTTTCTCTATACAGTTACGAGGGCCCGACACAAAACAATGAATGAAACATATGTGCACTCGAACTGCTAGATAATTCACTGAGACGCTAATCGTCATACCAACATGGTTGTTTAGCAGCAAAGCTAAACGGTGAAATCCTCCAGTGTTATAGATTGTAATATTGATACGAATTTCGCTTGAAAATTATATGAAAAGTACACTTTAAAGGTATAGTTGGAAACAGAGAAATTTCTTGAATACATAATGGTAAACCAACCACTGCAGGAATATTTTGATATTGAAAACTGAACCCATAAATTAAGTTAAAAAGTTTGGATATCAGAATACATAAACTAAATATTGAAGTAAAAAGTTATATATCGCGTTTTTTAAAATGGAGTAACAAGTGCAAAATAATTTATGGTATGAAAATACTAGAAGATTAAAACGAAAATTGTAGGGCGCTTTTAATAGGCGGTAATTGATGCATGAATAGTTAACTTAAGTAACTAACAATTTTATTTCACTGCAAATTATATGAACTGTTGTGCAAGATTTCTTTACGATAACTGCTCTCTACACTCCTTACAATTGTCTGTTGTATATATGCACCAAGTTATTCGTTTCAATATAAGAATTTTCATAGGAGAAATGATTTTGTACTTTATAATAATCCGTTTTAAAAACGTGCAACATTAAAATGTTCTTATTTAATATTATATTCTGCTTTTAAGTCTTGAGTGTGAGGAATTTTGCCATCGCGTGATTTAAAAGCGTAGTAGTATTTCAAAAATGTACATATTATTTTTATAGTTTATGTTCAAAAATTAACATATAATTTTTAAAGTTAATGTTTCAAGTTTAAAGTTTCTAGCTCATCGGGAAGTTAGATCAGCGCATTTTATTTAAAATAAGTGTTTGTTATATTTTTTTATGTAAACAATAATTTTTAAAATGGTTTTCTCTCATATTGCATTGTAATTCAGTTCTGAGTTGTGTTTAAAGCTTCAGTTCTTTAGCTCATCGGGAAATTAGTTTAAAATCTATTACAAAATTTCTACCGAACAGACAAGACACACAGACTAGAACGTGAGAAATAATACTCTGTATAAATACATTGTCCACTGTTACCGAACACTATCATTGCCATCAGACTGATAAACAAACAAGAAAGAGAGTTTAAAAAAAGAGTTAAAAAAGAGCAATCATAATGAACAGTTTCTTTGCAACTATGTCAGAAATGATAATTTTTTTCGACGCTAACATTTCGGATTTCTACATTTAATTGTTGCAAGACGCGATTACACCAAATAAATTAGTCATTTCGGCAAAATATTCGTGCACATTAACGTGAGAGTCTTTTAAAATTTTTTTCCGACTTGTAAAGATATTACGTTTTATTATAAGTAATTTTCGTTTTAGTAAAGATTTTTTCGTTTGAAAAATATTTTTATTTTATTTATGTAGTATGCTCTCGTAACCAAAACGCACTGATATAAAAGTAAGAACTGTCTTTAATTTATGAATGCATTAATAATATTGTTTTTTGCTACAATTTTGATGGCGGTAATCACAATTATGGCAGCGTGAATATTTTTTTGCGCGTTTTCATTATGTAACGTTCCATTACCAATAATTAAAAACAAGAGCATCTGTCGAAATGTGTTTAGTAACGTTTATAAAGCGGGGATGGCTAACAGCTTGTCAGCGTTTTTAATTTACTTTGTTGTAGGTTGTATTTGACATAAACGTAACCGTGCATACGTCCATGTTGAGTTTGTCTGTCGTATCATACGCAACTGCGCAATTATTGAAAAACCCACACACTTCCTTTTATCTGATTACCATAATATCACTAACAACTAAGACTGTTCCCGCAAATAACACACGCACGCACACGCGCGCACGCACACACACACACACACACACACGCACGCTCACACAGAGGGTGTTGGCTAAAAACAAGCCCATAACAAGCACACCACACGAATTCTGGGCTAAATTGAAGATGAAAATGTTAGTGGGAAAATGTTGTTCGACGACATTTTATGTGCGCAATGTGGCAACACTGCACGGATATAATTTGCTATTACGCTGCTCGACCAGGTATTAATTCATGTATATTACGCCAAGTAAACATGGAATCATGTTTGTTTTGACTGCTCAGGTCAGAACAGGGTCTCGTGTTTGGAAAGATGTAATAATCACGGAATGTTTAGGTAGGCCTATCAACATAACAACGACTGTAGTGTGCTGTGTAATCTGTGACTTGACGACGGTTATATGACTAGGTTTTAACAATTTGTAAATACATCACACACGAAAAAACATCGGACACGTGCATCCTTATTCGAACCCAGCAATCGTAAAACTCTACCTCACGTTTCATCACCGTCCACTCGTGAAGACCAATACAGTCATCTCACCAGTGTAGAATATAAGAGCTTCTACTAGGACTAGCCGGCCTCCGTAGCGCAGTCCTTCAGACGTCGGTCTATGGTGCGAGAGTTCGTGGGTTCGAATCCTGGTTCAAGCATGAATATTGTGTTGTCCCTTCACCTCACTTCACCCTTATCGGCTCGTAAGACCTCTACTAGGATTAAGGCAATGTTAAATAATTAATTAATAAGGGGTTTACTCAGCCTTTTATAAATACTGTATTAAACATGTAAAATGCTAACATAAATTATTAGGGAATGGAGGACAAAGTCTACTACGGGGTTGACGGTATTGCGTTAGTGAAAGGAAATGCGAACTCGCTTTGACACCCTAGCTGCAGGTCACCTATCCAAGTTCTCTGGACAGTCGGACCGCAGTTGGCATAGTGGCTAGCCTCCGACCAAGTGGATCCGTGTTCCATTCCCGGCGGGGTTAAATCCCCGGATTTCCTCATGTGGAAATCGTGCCGGACAATGCCGCTGTACGACGGGTTTTCCCCGCCCTTTTCATTCCAGCGCTTTTACGTTGTAGGGTCACACTTCATGTCAGCGCTTAAGGGCGCGATCTACCGCAATTTTCATCATCATTATTTTATTTTGTATTTGTACCAGATATTTTTTTCTTGTTTTAGACACAAAATGTGACTAAATTTGGCTATTATGAATTTTTTTTATCTCTCATAGTTTTCGCTTAATGGCTTGTTAAAGTCATATTTTGCATGTTTTCGTTTCAACGACTACATTAAAGCCAACTGATATATCAAACTCAAAAAAATTACAGTGGATAACGGCATTGCAGGCTACAATGACATGCTCATAAAATTAAAGAATAAACATGATTTGTATTTATTGAACTTTTAAAATTTTTATTTTCAGTTTCAGCAATTTTTAAAATTTAAATAATTTTTATTCTTAAATTTCATGAGCATGTAATTGTAGCCTGCAATGTCCTTATCCGCTGTGATTTTTTTGAGTTTGATACATCAGTTGGTTTAAGTGTAGTCGTTAAAACGGAAACATGCAAAAATATGACTTAAACAAGCCATTACGCGAAAACTATGAGAAATAAAAAAATTTTACAAGAGTCGAATTTAGTCACATTTTGTGTCTAAAATAAGAAAAAAAATATCTGGTACAAATAAAAAATAAAGAAATGGTGAAGAAAATTGTGGTAGACCGCGTCCTTAAGTTCTTATCTAGGTAGGCTGCGTTGGTGTATGTGAGGTACAAAACCGATGCAGCGTTAAGAGTGAGGTAGGTCGACGTATATGATGCATTATCGCCTCTACACGCAACTGGTGCACAGCGCTTTCTATTATTCATTTTCCTATGGTGACAGTATTATTTCATTTGCGACACTTATGGTTCAAATTACGGACCTTATTTCTATTATTGTGTTTTTCGAATCCTGTTGGAATTTTTCTAGATACAGCCGTTAAAAAAATATTTTTTCAACCATTTTGAGAGTCTTGAAAACCGTGTTTCCAATAAGCGACTCTAATTTTTGAAACTGGTAGAAACAATGTTTGAAATGTGTTTTCTTTTCATAAATGTACAAACTTAATGCGCGTTGCGATGTTTCTTCCAAATAAGATTACTAGTAACTCGTTGCATTGAGATTCAAGCGCAGGTAGATAGGAACTTTAAGTGCGAGCAAATGCCTCAGGGCGCCCAGTGATACGTCCAGCATTCAGGATGTGGTACTCTGGTCCTCGGTTATCCTCCTAATACGATATTAGTTATTTATCCTGGACAGTTCTTTCCCCTAGCCTGCCTGTTGTCCGCCAGTCTGTGGGCCTGCCTGTCGTTTATTGGCACCTGGGCCACAGAACACGGACATTATCCAGCACGAGGTGTACCGTACGCCGTAACACCGCCTGAAATAAGTCCTCGGCAACACTTTGAGGCACGACTCTAAAATATATTTATATTACGCCTGGCTGCTCTTAAAATAATGTACAGTACTTTTAAAAAAATGATCTTTACATCTTGTAGTTATTAATTGTTGCTCTCTTCAGCTAATAAAACTGCGTAAGGCATTGCAGGCCTACATAGATAGTGTAATTATGAAATAAGCTATAATAATTTAGATTACTGGCTTTAGTTTGTACTTGTAGCAGTTGCCCTACTTGCCTTGAGCCAATAAGAATCCCGTTACTGTAATATTTGATGCCTGTTATTGGTCTGCAGACAGCTACGTTGTGTCAGACGTATTATCACCCGCTCATACACGTTACAAGAAACTACAGCGTTTTGAAAGGTATGTTGGCACAAAACATTTTCGCGATATATCATCATTAGAGGCAAGATTATTTCGCGTATTGATTCTAGGTCAGGTTAAATGCCAATATTGTATACTTCACTACACCTTCTGTGATTAAACGACACCTGTTCCAACACATCTCTGACGACTGCCAGCCAGTGATAAATAAGGAAACAAGTCGTGGTGGTAACACGTGTTACGGTTACAAGCCAATGGATATTTGACTTTGGCCAGTGTGTGTATAGGTCTGAGAAGTCTAGGCTGTTGCCAGATTAATACGCGAAATACTCGTGCCTCTAATCATCATCTCTAGTTATGGGTAGAGACCTGAAAAATTCACGTTTTATTTTGGGAGCAAGCTAGACACAATTGTATGTTCGTGTCGATTTCACAATTGGTCTTTGACTAGTTTGACACCTCCTGGAGGAAGCTGAGCCAATAATAAAGAAGTGACTACATGCAGGCGCATATCACTGTGTCAGCGAGCAGCCAATGAGCAGCTTGAATACACATATGTTCTTGGAGGCTAGCCTATACCTCAGTGAAACCGCGAATGTTTTCCGTCTCTAGCTATGGGTCACGTTGACATTGGTAAAAAAAAAACACCCTACGTAAAGGTAATACAAGCTGTTGCAAAATTCCATGTCAATATTCTAGGGAAAAAATCCTCACGTATATAGGAACAAAAATAGTTATATGAACAAAAGTCCGAAAACGCGCTACAGTTGGCAACACATTACGTATGGTTGATAGCGCGCTGGTATAGGATCATGTTGCTGTGGGGCATCATTACAGCAGTACATAACATGTTACTAAGCCACACACTACGCCACTAACACACAGACAGTTGGAACAACTGTGAAACAGCAACATGATCCAGCCAGTTTCAGCAATTTTTTAAAGTTCAAATAATTTTTTAGTCGGACCCCCATTCTGTGACCAAAGTCGGACCCCTATATTGTGTCCTAAGTTGGACCCCTACTGAAGTGAAGAGATTTGGGCAGCTCATGAAATGTACAGTTCGCAATGCACTGTGTAGTGCTAGCAGAGAAATTTAAAAAATCTCTGCATCGTAATTTATTCTATTTTTTCTTTCTGCATATAAACGAGAGATTGCTAATTCAATCCGAAAAAAATTAGACTGCGACCACACATACGTCCTAGACATTTTTCCACTGGATTTTACTTAACAAAGTCGCATGTAGCGAAGTAGTGGCTAAAGTGTGCCTCCCACCTCTTTGTTACATATTCAATTACAAATTAGGTGCTTTCTGGGTAGCGTAGGAGAAGTATGGTGATCCCAAAGAAGCAGCGCACACAAAAATGGGACAGCCTACAATTCTTGGACCCAAACTTGAAAAGTAACTTGCTGAATACTGTCTGAAGATGGAGGCTACTTTTTTGGTTTGACGAGGGCTGAAGTAAGAAGAATGGTACTTACATTAGCAATTAGAAACAAATCTCAAGCATCTTTTTGGAGATCGAGGGACTGGACAAAAGTGGTTGAAGCTGTTTCTTAGACGACACAGAGGTGTGTTGTCAGTGTGTAAACCAACTGAAACATCAAATGCTAGGGCTACAAGCTTCACTTAAGAGAGTGTGTCCAAGTTTCACGAAAACTACGAAAGTGAATTAGAAATGAAGACACACACACCTGACAGAATATAGAACGTCGATAAAAGTGGATTGTCAATCGTCCAGAGAAAGATTCCGGAAGTGATTGGACTGCGAGGGAAACGGCAAACAGGATCCATTACCTCAGCTGAGAGAGATTCACTCATTACAGTGATAGTTTGTATGAGCGCACCCAGAAATTTTATTCCACCGTTGGTGATATTTCCTCGCACCAACATGAGTGCAGCTTTGGAATGGAGGAAGCCACCTGGAACAATTGAAACTGTACATCGCTCTGGTTGGGTTCAGTCCCATATATTCACCAAGTGATTTGAGAGTTTCATTCACAATACCCAACAATCCGAAGCTGAACCTGTAACGCTCATATTAGGTGTCCATTATAGTCACACACGAAATACTGACATCATAGATGTGGCAAGACAGAACTGTGTGACGATAATTTCTTTGCCACCACACTAATCCCACAAGTTGCAGCCTCTGGACCGCACTTTCATAAGACCCCTGAAAGCTCACGGTAGAGAAAATGTTTGAATGTGGCTTAGGGAGAACCAGAGACCAGTCTCAACTTATGTTGTCATGGATATCTTTGGGAAAGCATACATCGAGTGCCAGACAGCAGAGATTGCAATGAATGGATTTCGCTGTACAGGCTTATATCCTGTGAACAGAAACATCTTCCAAGACTCAGATTTCATTGTAGCTTCACGAGAGATGCAGTATAGGCCTAGAGAAGAATACAGGGATGACACTGTCGAAATTTCCTCTCGTGCAGACTGCATGTTTTGAGGACCAAAGTATTCAATGGATCGCAGTCAATATATGTGGATTCAGTGTGAGATGTGTAGATTGTGGGCACACGAAGAGTGTACGGGAAATGACAAAACTATTTATGTCTGTGATTTCTGTTGTTAGTGCCATAAACCGTGGATTGTGACATTTGATTACATAAGTAACATTATTATATAATTCTGCCAAAATTTGCTTCTTTCTTAACATTTGCGATTTTTATGAGTATTATTTTTCAGGGGTCCGACTTTGGCAACATTTTCCCAAGATCTCATAAAAACATCATTTTTCTTTAATCGTCACAGAAAAAATGTTACGTTTTTACATAAAAGTAAGCAATGCAAGGCACTCAACAATGTATGAGAGTATTATGTTAATTACAAATCAAATATTATGTCACATAAAATAAAACTCTGGAAGCAAATAACAAAATGGGGGTCCGACTTTTGGTCACTTTCCTGTACCATTTTGACATACGTGGTCCGTTAATTGTTGGTGCGGCAATGTCGGCGATCACGTCACTGGCGCATATTTTTTAGGGTTGGTTGGCTGAGCAAGTTTACGAAAACTTTCTGCACAACGTACTGTCTCAGTTACTTGAATACGTGCCTTTGCATGGATATGTGGATGCAACACGACGGTCCACCACCTCATTATGCTCTGTATTCGAGACAAGATATGAATGAGATTTTTTGGCAAGTGGATAGGACGAGGCGGCCATGTAGCTTGGCCAGCTCGTTCGCCAGATCTAATACCACTAGACTACTCTTTATGGAGTTTTATCATAGAACGCATAATGGCGGTAGCATCTACCACGCCTAACGACATGAAAGAAGGAATACACCGAGCATGTACCGAAATTACACCACAAATGTTGGCTGACGTTCGACAGTCTTTTCGTCAGCGAATTAACAAGTGCTTACAAGTAGAGGGTTATCACTTCGAGCATCTTCTGTAGGTAGACCCAAACCAAGGTTAGTGGATCTTTTGAGTGCGTGACTAAATGACCTTGTGTTGTAGGTCGCTGAATTCGTCGTCAAATCGGTACTAATGTCACCGAAAAAAAGATACATGGTTCCGTTTAACAAAGTGGATTTTACTTTGCTGACGTAGCTTCAGCGCCTCCATCAATAAAGAAAACAAAAATAAAATAGGGTGGCCCAGTATGACGGCCTTCTCGAACACTGAAACTTTTGACTGTAACATTAGTGGATATGATCACTAGTTTGAGTGCTATTGCTCTGTTACACTTTATGTGCCTCACCCTGTGTAAATATCGGGTTCTTAGGTGATATTACTAGGTAAAGTTCTTGAAAATGACAGTTTTATATATGAAACGAATACCAACTGACTTTATATAAATGAAATAATTCACAGAGAAGAACAGTGTCGTGGGCTTAGTTAAGATATGTATAAATATTGCATTGGCTATATTTTACAGTTGTTGGTTGCTGAATTTGAGATTTTAAAAAAATGTAAATTTTATGTAATTTTTAAAAATACAAAATTATTTCAGTGCGGGTTTTTATACATGTCTTGGCGTATCCCGTGACACTGTTATTCAGTGTGAATTAATTAGTTTGTGTAAGTCAGCTGGTTTTAGTTTCTTGTATAAAACCACTTTTTGTTAAATTTGGGCTTAGACATGCTACTGTACAAAAACTATGACAGCTTGAAAAGTCGTTACTGTTAAAATAATCATAGTGTATGTGTACAAAAAAAAAACCACGTCTTCTACAAATACCTACCCATTAAAATTTGGCGTGAACTCACCCTTTAATCACTGTCGTTCTCAGAAGACGGTCACAGAGGACGATCTTAACCAGAGGTGAAGATAGTGAATAGACTCCCTGAGGACATGAATGGACCACAGAAAAATATTCTGTTGAGAAGCACTTTATATGAGGGGCTGAGTTTCGTAGTGGTGTAAGTTACAAATATTAAGGAGTGCCGTTATTCATTATATAGATACCCATTTTTCAAAATAATTTCCTGTAACAAATATTTCACTCTTAACTGAATATCTGAATACAGTTTGTATTTAAAAAAATGTATTGCATTTCGCATGTGATTACAAACAATTGTTCAAGAGGAAACCATACACTGTTGTACAAAAACATTTTACTTACACTTCAGTTAGTATGGAACAAAGTGTAAGTTAAGGCTATAGAAATCCAACAACTCTTTTTAAACTAATGTCTTCATATTATTGAAAATATGGTGCAGATTTTTAAGTTAACCTTAACACAGAATTAACTTGTGGGCATTCACAACTCTACAGTGTTATTTGTACATCGATTTCTGTGTTGTCTTTTTGTAGGGAATGGTTTTAATTTTACGGGGTGACAGCTTTTGAAAAATAAGTCTAAAATGCATCTGCTTTAATTATGCCTCTAAGGGAGTTACAGCGGGAGTAATGCAAAGTTGCGTAACATTTTTAGTTGCGATATATTATTATTATGGTTAGGAACACTTTTGACCAGTTTAAAAAAATGCTAATTAGGAGCCTATTGTTATTTTTGCCTTTCCTCAACTATCCAAATCGTTGTACTTAATATATTGGTGTATGGCATTGTTTTCTTTTTCAAGAGCATTTTACTAAAATAAATGTAATGGTATGCATGACATAATATTAAAAACCAATAAATAACTGCTGTCTTCGGAAATTGAGAATTTATTCTTTTTAGGAACAGTAGGTTAGTGAGTCCGAAACTGTGAAGAAATGTACAGTCAAGGAGGAATCAACGAGTTGAAAGTATTGAATTACAGGCTATATAGAAATCATCAAAGTGGTGGGATTAAGTAAAAGAAGTACTAAGGAAAAGAAAATACCCAAAGGCGATAGCAAAACGATATTTAAATCTCTAGAATAATAACGAATAAATATATAGTGGAAGAAGGCAATGTGCAAAAGCACAGACCAACAAAAGTTAGACTGAAATATTACAATGGACAGAGAACATCGTGAAAGGTAGATTAAACAAACTCTCTTTTAAAGCAGTATTTTTTTAAAGAAAACGCCTGAGTCGTGTAAATTGTTATTAAAACGACATAGCAGCGTAGCGGTTAACCGATTACTTATTCATGGGCTGCTAATGGCGTTAACTGAAGGAAAACGGGAGCAGTAAATTTATTCTCTTTCAGTTTAAAATGAACAGTGTCTTAAAACTTTCTCATATTATCTGGCAGCGTGCTAAACGGGTAGTCTTCTGTAAATTTAATCCCGCGTTTTTCACTTGCTTGTGTGTTAGTTTGAATTCACGAAGAATTAAATCTGGAAATCTGTAAATACGTATTGTTAGCATTGTCAACACTAACTTTAAAACTTGTGAGTATTTATTGTCCCACAAACATTTTATTAGATACTTGCGTCTATGAGACATGCTTTTTCAAAGGACTGTTGCACGTGGGTGACACCGAATAATAATTTAATTCGGCTATGATAAATTTATAGTGTTTAATTTGCGTTTCCAACAGAGAAAGGTCCGTCTATCTTTGCAAATCGTGCAGCAACCTTGGTGGAGTTTACAGCTTTACACGGACTTGTCACATAATATTTATTTTTGCTGCTGCTTATTTTGTAGGCATGGTGATTGGTCACGATGTGTTATCAATCCTCAAAGCTTGAAATGGCCACGTGCCAATTATTCTATTGGTCAAGGGTGGGGAGATTACTAAACAAATAAAATAAAATATTATTCTTTTCTTCTTAGGGTTGTGATCGTCAAAATTTTCCTCTACAAATGAACACCACAATTTCTTATTCTGAAATGTGAAAGTGGGAAAATATTGGGAAAGATGGTAGACGGTGAAATACTAATTTGTCTCTTTTGGTAAAAAAAAAAAAAAAAAAAAAAAAAAAA
>PNEQ01044492.1:0-40014 GCA_003012365.1 Medauroidea extradentata | reverse complement strand
CGCTAAAGACCTTGATGTTAAGAGCTGACCAAAATCTCTCACTCACTCACTCACTCCTGTGGGTGAGCTTTCAACTATTCTTGCAATACGCTACAGCAATTGAATGGTGCTTATACAGAAGACATCCACGCTCACATCATGTCTCCCTTCATTAGCGCTAAAGACCTTGATGTTAAGAGCTGACCAAAATCTCTCACTCTCTCACTCACTCCTGTGGGTGAGCTTTCAACTAGCCATGCAATACGCTACAGCAATTGAATTGTGCTTATACAGAAGACATCCAAGCCACAAACGCTATGAAGAGACGAAACAAAAGCTCCTAAATTATTATAGACAGTTCGAGATGAAGTGAGCACTCAAAAAAACCCTGCTAAATTTATATTTTCAGCCAATTCGTATTTTTCCGCGCGTAACATCTAACGACGGGAATGGTCTAATCATCCTAGACATGTCACTTAAGGGATTGTTCCTGAGTTTTTTTCAGACTGGCGACAATAACTCAAATGTTTTTTAACCGAAAGCTTTGGAAATTTTTGAGTCAATGTGCAGGCACACGATGCACAATACTGTGGATGCGTTTTTAAAAATAATGTTGAAATCAAAAAAAAAAATCGTTTGGTAGATTTCTACAAAAAAAATTCAACTACAAATTTGTACATATAAGTGTCAAAACAGTTGAGCAATATTTTAATATGAGTATTAGGTAGTAATAATAAAATTTCGAAACCACTGCAAAACTCTGGTAACAAGGCCTTAAGGCCACACGTGCCTTTTTATGCTATTTTAGTAAGTTTTCTTATTTAAATCCTGAAAGGAAGCAGATATCGCAAAACCGTTACATAGAAATGTTGGAAATGGTTTGTACTATGTAACCTAATTTTTTCAGTACAAAAGTTTTTATAATGTTAGCTAATCACTTACATTAAGACATTTTAATAAAGTCAGTAAGTAGCCAAACAAGTATAAACTTACGCTTTGAAAAAAAATTTGGCTTCGTAGTACCTACGATTTCCAAAATTTCTATGTAACGGTTTTACGATATCTGCGCTCTTTTTGGATTTAAAATATTAAACTAGCAAAACAGCATAAAAAGTAACCCGTGGCATTAGTGTTTGCGCGTATAAGATATATTGAGCATCCGGGAGGGATCAGTACAGTTTGTTAAAAGTAATTTTATTAATAATATACACAAATATGCCGAATTCAGTTTATTTTACTGCAACATTGTTGTATTTCAACAGGAAAATACACGGAACTACGTACGGCAATTCAGTGCCAACCATAAAGCGAGTAAGGTAACTAGTGTTCACATAGAATTATATGCAGTAATTGCTAGTGATTTTATTTCTAAAGTTCTTTACTTCAGAGGTTCTTAGTGCTCGAACAACCTATGTGCAATATTATAACTTCAGTAGCTAATCAACTGAAGTCAAGCAGAGGTAGGGTATTTGAAAATGAAAATATGTTAACTAACATAATAACGGAAATTTTTAAAATGTGGGATGGTCTTTTTCTGCATAACACCATTCAGTTATGAACTTGATCCGTTATATGGGCTGTCACCACTGTGAGTGAGTGTTGGTGTGTTGCAAGAAAACACAACGATCAAATAAAACTTAAAGTATAAGATACGGCATTAACTGTTGTAACAAACATTCAAGGGCGCTGAAGGACGTTGGACCCGTAAAAAAATTTTTTTTTGTGCCAAACTGCATTTTTTAACTTTTACACATCTTATAACATGACATTTCCCCAAATATAAGCAATTCAGGCCTCATAGTTTTTGTGTAATAATTCATCAATTACACAGAATGTCCGTTGCGGTGCAGAGAGAAAAAAAAAGTGACTCACAAAACCAAAATTACAGGAACTGAAAGTTTGTGTATCAACACATTTTAAGAAGTGTTTGACAAAAGTTAGTTTTGAAAAATTCAGTAACAGCCACAACTGAAAGTTACGTAAAATTTTACTAATTTTCATATTTTTTTTTTAATACAAAAATGTTTCCCTTTGTAATTGCATATGTGTCAGACTGTCTGAGGTAGTTCATAGCGCATTTAGTATCCATATGAATTATCTTGTTTCTGCAAGTTAATTATTTTTTTTATTTTTTAATTATCTCTTCACCACAATGGCCATTTTGTGACTTCGATGAGCGATTATGCAAAAACTATGGTGATTAATTTTTTTATTTGCGGATACGACATGCTGTCTGAAAAAAATTTTTTTCCTGTTTGGCCTAAATATTATTTATATATATATATATATATATATATATATATATATATATATATATATATATATATATATATATACACACACATATTTTACGGGTCCAATACCCTTAAAATGCATTGCTGTGTGTTTCTAAGTACTTTTTTTTACGAAATTATTCCACATGTGCCCACTGTGTCAATGTACGACAAGGAAAAAATATTTCAAATGGTAACAGAAAGCTAGTTTTAAAGTAACACATCAATTCATTTTAGAGCTGCTAAAAATTGCTAAAACAGCTTTTTCAACATGTTTTATCTGAAAACCTATTCACGGGATTTGAATAAAAGTGCTCTCTAGAAAAATTCAATGGATGCTTAAAACTTCCCACCAACAAAAATATGTGGTCTGCACTGCAAGTGTCGGTCAGGCGAGTGATCTACGATACTACTGTTCGCTGTTACAGTGTCTTGCAGTAGAGGCGATACCGCAACAGATGAGTCAGTCAAAAACGCCCTTGGCGCCGTGCCTCACTCACACAAACACATGGCCAGAAGCGGGCGTCTTTAACATGCATATTATCCCAGAAAGGAATATAGCTGTATCCAGAAAGACGAGAAATAAGTCCCAAAAAGTTGCAAGGTAGCCTCACACACTGATGCTGAAAGGGAATAAGTCGTTACGTGATGAAAAATGATAGAAAAACAAAAGAAGAACAATTATAAATACTAAATAACTCCCCTGCTTCTCTTGCGTTCGGGAGGTCACATGTTCCATTCCCTGATTAGCCAAACTTATTTCGGTTTTCTAAGGATTCCAGACATCTTTCCAGGCTATTGCCAGGATGTTTACTAATTATAGACCACGGCCGAATACAGTCTGTTCGAGCCCTTGGTTCCGTCTTCAAAAGAGACTGGCCTACGTTATCGAATTTATCCGCTTTATTTCAATAAGTCCTGTTTCTGTAGACGTATCAGAGTTTTTGTCACGAGAAGGCAAAATTAGTTATTTTTTAATTGTTGCAACCTCAACATCTTCATTATTTTGTAACGGGAAACAGCGAACACGTAATATAACTGATGTACTAACAATACTGACTACAGTGGTTACAGAAATAACGCCGTATGGAATCCAAAAAGTGAATGAAACTATATGTTTATGCCATGCGATAGTGAATAATGTAAAACAATCTCTAGTTCCCTAATTCATAAAAAAGACATAAATCCAACATGAAAAAGATCAATTCCCCTTAATGACCATACTGTCGGCGGGATGTAATACACAAATGTTCACCAACCTACCTGCACAGCTTCTCACTGGATTGAACTATTTACTAATAATTAACGCCACTGCCGCTAAAATTAGTCAGAGTAAAATTGTAGCGGTGTTAAATATAAACATAAATTACTTTTTACCCTTCCACGTGGTTGAAACTTTTTAAAAATCATATCAGCGTAGTATATAGTTGCAAAATATACCACAGAAAAACGATAGTTTTGATAATTATTTTGGCGGGGAGTAAATAATTTTTAACGTTTTCGGATCAAAATAGTGTGGTCTTTTGTTGATGTTTGTATTAGTGCCTTTGTATTCCATTCATTTATGTCGTTTATGCTTCGGTTAACCGGTTTCGCCAATATATTAAAGTGCATTTGAATCAAGCTCACACAGTACCTCGTGTACGAATAGCACGTACCATTTTAGAGACACTTAGTGAATCTTTGTTTTCGCACTTAGTTAATTTATTGTTTTGTTTGCGAAATTGGCTGAAATGAATTATTTGCATACAAAAGAATAAAAGTGAACAATTTACGGAAACGAATCACTATGGTTAATTTTCTTTGCATTAGTCTTTAAACATACATACAATAGTGCAATGTTTTTAATTTCTTTGTATGTCGCAATAAATCAAAATGTCAGCATTATTTGCGTACAGTAAAATGTCTTGTATTTTTAATGACACATTGTCCATGATGTATTTGCATTTATCAAGACATACTTTTTCATCACAATGTTTCCTAGAGGAAAAAAATCAATACGTGTATTAGTGCATCATAAAAATACAAACATAACTACTTAATTAATAATGCAAACAAACATATGCAGCAGAATAAGTTATTAATCCTGTATTATAGAAATAATTTCTTCGTTGCAATTGTTGCAACAAAATAAAAACAACTTACAGTTTCCTTGTAACGACATGGCCGAATTAAAATGCGAGAATATATTGTGCTGGTAAATACGACAAGCAGCAACCAATCATACAAGGCCGGTGCGCCAACATCCAATGAGCATCACCCACGAAGGGTCTCTGTTTCAATTGGAGCTAGTCGACACTCTTGTACAGCAACTACCAAGATTTTTGCATCACTGCGCACACTTCTAGTATACTCGAGATAATATTTAAAGTCTTACACTTCATTGAAAACTTGACCAAAAATAATAACAACCTAGAATCGTAACTCACGTGCTTCCATTTTGAATAGGTTTAACGCTAAAGAAATCGATAGCTGATTAAATAAGCAACAGTGCAACAAATGCCTATTTAAACATAAAAGTTGTTTCCATCACTTTAGCGTAAAACAACAGTACACTATAGCAAAAGTTTAGTTTATGACACGGATATGTTATTTGATGGAGAAAAGAAGGTACCAAAAAATAGTTACGTACGTTTCTGCACATAAGCTACGAATATTTTGTCAAAGACGGTTGACGCTATGGAGTAAGCGCCTCAAATATATGCTTTCGCGTAAAAATTGTGAAAACCTAGGTATTTGTCTGCAGATTGTCAGTAAATTATATGTTAAATTATATATAAATTCCGTTCTCTGAAATTATTTCAATATTTATTTCATCATAAATATATATTTCAAAAACAATATGTAAGTAGGGACCCCTATTTTTCGCGAAAATAACTTTACTTCGCTTTGTTTTGGTGCCTTATGTACGTAATTTCAGTTCCACTTCGAGGTCATTGATTGGATATTTTAAGTCTCACAAGTCTTAGAATTCTGCCAACAAATCACATACGTGAGGTGTTGCAGGAACGTTATTGTAGTTGTCTCAGTCAAATAAGATACGGCTCTTCACATAGACACGCTCTGTCCGGGAAAGATCACTTATTCGACCTCGTCATTTCTCCGAACGTTTCCTCTACTCTTCCCATTACTCCCTCCACCCCGAACCTTCTCTAAAAAATGTTCTGTCAACTGCCGAGGTCGTAGAACTGCCCTACACTTCTTACCCTCTACAAAACCATACGCGCCGCCTGTTGACATCCCTTTACCCTGTCCATAAACTATATACACTGTCTATTAGTGCTTGTGTGTCGTTCCTTCCATTGGCTACCACGAGACCTGACGAGTTCGTAGACCAGACGTAAAGCCGGAACCATATTGGCCATAGCATCCAACATTCGTCACCGTCCCGCATAACCTCCAGTGTAGTGGGGAGAGGGAAATATGTTCTGCTAACTGACGACGTCGTAGAACTTACATAGCCCCCGCGTTGCCAGTAACCATGAAGCAGAAATGCAGATGTGCACCTAAGACACTTAAAGAAACTGTCGTAAAATTCTTTTCGCGAAAAACCGGGCCCCTATAAATAAATATTGCATGAAATGTGATAAATAATACTGCATTAGTCAAGCGGTGTATCCTTGCATATTAGTGTGTTTTACATCCAAGTAAATTTCACCTCAAACAGGTTTGTAGTTGGTTTTACATCGTGGTAGTTAAACATTTAGTTTCTTGTAATTAAAGGCCTTGCCTTCAAATACCGGGATCGGCACGCTAAATGTTCCCAGATATACACGCTGACATTTGAAGGGTATGGGGAATGATAATGGAATCCCACAATTTTGAAATATTTGAGTTTTATGCAGGAACACAATGATATGTGAAAGATTTTTGCAATGGGGATGTATGACAAGATGAGTATTCATGGATATACGCCATTGCTTGCGAATGTTGCCAAGTCGCAGATAAACCCACAGAAACATAAAAATACAAAGAAAATAAAAATAAAAATTCAACAAAATTACGAAAAAATTACTTAAATAAGACCAAATATGGTCGTTGTCAACACACAAATAAATAATTCCAGAGTAGGAATATAGTCAGTATATGATAATAGAGACTAACAAAAAACCGACAGAACAAAGTATATGAACAGGACAACGATGATGGACAAAAAACGACGAGGACAACACAAATAAACACAGCGACAGAAAAGATTGTAGGCGAGACAGCACAACGAAAACATCACAGACGAGGATAGCAGGTCGACGATTTGTTGCATTTTTATTTTTATTTTCTTTGTATTTTTATGTTTTTGCGGGTTTATCTGCGACTTGGCAACATTCGCAAGCAATGGCGTATATCCATGAATACTCATCTTGTCAGGAACACAATGTTAATCTCATTCTGTACAGTCTATATAAGAGAGTAATTAACGGGACCACAAATGACAATGCACTAATTATTATATTGCTGGCCACGCTTCCGTAGCTTATTACACCAATACAATAGTTAGAAATATATTTTACATAACTGTGTAGTTAGCTTTTTTCACTGGTTGTATTTTCAGATACTGAAAACATAATTTATAAACAACGATGATTTTAGTTAAAGTTTTTTGTCAAATTGCATTTTATCTTTAAATGTAAATAACTAAGTAGTGATACATTGTGGGTAGAACCTGTAATTGTCTGTGAAAATAATTCTGCACAACTTGTTTCAATGTCTTACGTGGATATTTGCAGCGATGTTTCTTGCTCAGTGATTGGATGATTTTAATTAACAGCGTCTTGGGAAATTCTACCTGCTAATCACAGACGCGTGGTGCTTCAGTAACCTTGTTCTGATTGGCGCAGGCAAATGAGTGAAGCCTCTGCTCAAATACGGTCTGCCAATATCCATGAAGCAGATCTGAAAGCGTACACGAAAGACATTGAAACAGAGTTATGCAGAATTATTTTGACCAATAATCATTGGCTCTAACTGTGGATCGCCATTGTCTCCACCCATACTCTTCAGTGATACTAAAGAACTCTGAACTATAGCTTTAAAAAAAAAGTTCAACTTCATGTTTTTGTACCTTACGTGTAGGGGCCTACATCCACGGCTCAGATTCGGTGTTAGTGAACGTATGATTTCCAATCTCAGCGTCTTGTTTCTTGCCCACCAATCACAGTTGCCTGGAGTCGCAGTAACGTAATTATGATTGGCGTAGTCTAATAAGAGGCGTTTCTCCATAAATTCACGCTGCCAATAATCGTGAAGCCGAGCTGTATAAATGCACGCAAGACACTGAAGGAAATCTGTGCAATAGAATATTTTCGTCAAATCTTACCGTTTCTATTTGTTAACGTTTGCAGATCTCCAACGCAATAGATATCCCTGATTCACTCGTCTGTCTCACGTAACGGGGAATCAGGGAATGCCATTGCTGTTAGAGTTATTAAAACTGCCCTTCTATAGCAGGGTTCAGTGGTGGATTGTTGATTATGGGGGAGGGGGGACCCATGGGGCCTAGCCACCTCCCCTTTTTAAGGTCAGATTTATTTTCTCTTTTTAATTTTTTATAATTAATTTTTTTGTTGGCACTACATGCTTTTAAGACATAATTTATTTTTTAATTTTCTTACTTATGTAATTAAATTTTTAGTGTGTAAACTTCTTAAAAAGCACCATTTTGCATCTCTAAAATCAAAATTTTCTTTTGTCTTGGGGTGTATGTATACACACTTTTTAAGGTATACCCCCCACCCCTCTTTTCTCCGCCAGTAACAGGGTTGGCACACTGAATGTCGACGCCTTCTACAGAACACGGCTATGGTTTTTGTTGTTCTGACAAAAAGCAGGTTTACTGGACTAAACCGCAGATGCGATGTAAGATAAAGCGATAATAGTCTTCTGAACATGTGACAAACATAACACGTGATCGTAGGCACAATGTCGTTATGCATAAACTGACCATGCAAGAATTGTACGTTATTATAGTGCGATTCGGGATAAAGTGAGCACTCAAAAAAACCCTGCTAAACTTCTATTTTCAGCCATTTGATATATTTCCGCGCGTAACGGCTAACGACTAAAATTGTTTACTTCTCTGGACACGTCACTTAATGCTTGTGCGCATAAGATAAATATTGTGCAGTCAGTAGGTACCTACATAGTTTGATCAAATAGTCTACTAGCCATATAAAATACAAATATGTCGATTAAAGTTGATTTTAGTCCAGTATTGTTGCATTAACGTATGAAAATACAAGGAACTATATTCTGCAATTCGCTACCAGCCAAACAAGCAATAAGGCAACTGTGATTAATGTGAAATTATACGCAGCATCGGCTAGTGATATTTTTCAACGGTTAAATTTCATAACTCACTTTGTATCCCGAAAGTAAAATATGCTTCAAATTTATTATATTTGAAACATTATTACGAAATGTGTTTTTAACCCCCGTCGCGAAAATAGGGGTGTTATAAGTTTGACGTGTCTGTGTGTCTGTGTGTATCTGTCTGTGGCATCGTAGCTCCTAAACGAATTAACCGGTTTTGATGCATTGTTTTTTGTTTAAAAGCTGACTTGATTGAGAGTGTTCAAGGCTATGATTCAAAGAAATATGTTCAGTCGTTTAAAGATCATCAGCTCTTTTCTAGTTTTTTTTTTGTGTATGTGAACAATTCTACTGGTCTGATAAATTTGAAATTTAGTATCCTGTGAGTCGGTTTTTTTTATTTTTTTTATTTAAGTCTTAACTTGTTGGCTTATAAATGTAACATTTATAACATCAAGATAAAAGAATATAATAATTTTTGTAAGACATTTTAAAAGTTGAAAAAAAAAAAATGTATACGTTGCTTTCAATTGGCGTACACATTCCAGTTCTACACTCTAAAAAATAGTTTGTAAATTTACCAGACGTGCGTATAGGAGCGCTAAGAAAGTAGGTATGGTAGAATTGTTTCCCAGACATCCATGGTAACACTCCTAAACCTTTTTATAAAACAGTCAAATGTATACTGAAGTTACCAGACTTGTATTGTAACATTTGTAAAAGTTTACATATTTACAAGGCGGAAGTATGGTAACTGCCCCATACTACGTCTGGGATAACAACTTCCTAAACATTCAAGGAAGTTTATTTTACAGTGTATGCTTAGAAGAACTGTTTACTTGCCATAGATAGCGTGTAAACAGTCTTAGTGTAAAACTTTGCGGTTAACTACTGAAGAAAATCACTCGATTGCTGCTTTCCTTGTAGAGATTCTTTTTGCTAGTAACTGTGGCAAGTAAGGAATTGACAGCTTGACAGATGAAGCCATTGATGCAGCAGTCGCTCGATATATGGTCTACGAATTGAAAACGTGTAACATATAACAGCAAAAAATACAAATAATTATAAAAATTAGTTGTACTTTCACTGAATACGAGCGCATACACTGTCCACCGTAACAAATATGTATTTCTCTGTGTATTTTTCTTCCTTGCTGACTCTACAGCACTGTTTACACATTGCAGAGTAAAACGTTACATGCATTAGAAACAACTTAAGTGAAGAAAACGTGTCTCCTGTACAAATTATATTTTATGTGAGTATTGAAGTAAGGGGAAGGGACAATAGATCATATCTAGAGCCCACAATTTTCGGCGAAGTGAATTCTCCAACAGTTTGTTTCAATGACTTACGTGCGCTACTGCAGTTGTGCTTCATGGTTATTGGCAGAATGTATTATTGCACAGACGTGGTTCATTTGACTGAGCCAACAGGAACAAGGTTACTGTGACACCATGTGTCTGTGATTTGCGGGTAAAACCCTAGACGTTGAGAGTTAAAATACAGCCAATCACTGAAAGTGAAGCAGGGCTCCAGGTGTGCACGTAAGGCAATGAAACAAATTGTTGCAGAATTCTTTTCATCAAAAATTGAGGGCTCTAATAATATCGCTCGTTTCCCTTTTAGATGCTTCCCTGGTTGAATGAAAGACAAAATTTACTGTATAGGGAAAACTAGTCAAATTTGGTGGTACTGATAATTTTGTACATCTTATATGAAAGCTGTTCCCTGGCAGGATGAGATACGCCAATGTAAGGTAGGTATATAGTGCCCCAAATTATCAGTACTGCCATACAGTATTAACATGATACACTGTCGACGTGATATCTAAGGTCCCTTTGTATCGCATTAGGCAAAACACTGATGGTATGGATGAAATGTGTTAGGGATGTTCCAATATTACTGATAAGATACTGGTATCAATATTTTCCTTTCGATACAGGATATTTTGGAGTAGATACTTTTAATTCGATTCTTACTAGTGTCAAACTAGTAAATTATTTGATACCGCTAATTTCTCGGCACTTTTTTCCGATAATACCTGTTTCCAATCAAAGTGTTCCAAAATATAAATATATTTTTCATCCATGAACTAATATTTTGGAAGGCAATCCTCGTATTTCACCATCGATACTTGTACGGCATCGTGACATCCCTGAGGGACGGTCAGCATGCCAGGTCTTCACTTGTGACGGCGACCACACTAAGGGTAAGGTGTGGCCTCGCCAGGCTGCCGCCTTGTCTGAAGAGATCATTGTGTAGACGTGCTCTCGGAGGAGGTTAGAGGGGGGATGCTTGTAATTTCCCTGGAGGCCGCCGCACCTCCAGCCTACCACGCCACTTAGCAGATAAGACAAGCAGCTAGCTACTCCTGCAAGAAGCAGTGCTAACCCTTCATCACTGCAGCTCGCGTGGAATGTGCGCCGTGGATCTTCGATACACACTCCTTCACCCTGCTTCTTCCGTGGTACGCGGCAGAACCAAACCACGACTAAGTAATTATCATACTTCTTTACACTCTACATTCGAACCAGTGGTTTCAATCAGTAGAACGTTCATCGGTGAAATTCAAGTCAACAGTTTGCTTCTAACTTACTCACCTGTAGAATTAACATATAATTAGAGATGATGGTATATCGCGAAAATGTTTTGTGCCGACATACCCTTGAAAACACTGTAGTGTCTTGTGACATAGGAACCTGACAAATTAGCGTTTTCTTTTACGCACAAGCTAGGATTCCAACAACTGTACGAACGTGTCACTTTCGTAATTGGGCTTTGACTTATTCGACACATCCTGGAAGTCTCTGAGCCAATAATAAAAATATATCTTAACATGCCCTATACCACTGTATAAGCGAGCAGCTAATGAACAACTACTGTGTGCTTGAGTGCATATAGGCCTATATTCTTGGAGGCTAACCTACAGGTTCCCGTCTCTAGACATGTATGATTGGATGTTATACGTCTGCCACAACATAACTGTCTGCAGACCAATAATAGGCATAACATATTACAATAGCGAGATTCTTATAGGCTCAGTCAAATGGGGCAACAGCTCCGCATACAAGCGAAAGCAAGTAATCTCCTGGTAAACTGAATGTACGTCGAAACCCAGCAACTGCTATGATATATTTGTGACCAAAAATGTAGGGATTATTCAGTATCAAAATGATGTCATGTTATTAAATATTTTCGGAATCTGTATAAAACTACTGGGCGTGGTCTTCAATGATGGCAGCAGCGAGTAAAACATGTCATGTTGTCAACGGATATTGTAAGACGCTGCCGGTTAATGGACTTAGAGCTTCGCTTTCATTGAAGTCCTCGAAGAGAAGGTAAACTACGGTTAATTCACTATAGGTTAGAAAGATCAATGTTAAAAGTTTTGCACAGGAACTATTTCTGCCGCTTGAGCCCTGGTATCGGTAATGGGTACAAACTGACCAACCACAGAGCTTAAATGATTTTTAAATTATATAAAATTGATAACTTGAAACGCGAAATTGGTTTATTTTCACTTTAAAATTAAATGAAACGACTTCCGTAATTTCCGAGTCTATTTAAATTGAATTTTACCACCGTTTCGTATTTTCCTGGTCCCTTTACGATAGCAGCGAAACTAGCGGCAGAAATGTTCCCTGTGCCAAACTCTCCCATAAGAAAACATATTTTCTTTCTAACCTGTAGTAGAATTAACCTTAGCAAGACTCCAGTCGTGTGTCTTGTGCGTTGAGGCGGCGAAGCAAGGAGTGAGTGAGGAAGTATCGACCTTATAGTCCTCGCTTGTTGTGTTCCAATAGCACACACATTACACTCTAAAAAGTAGTTTGTAAATTTGTCACACGTGCGTATAGGAGCGCTAAGATAGTAGGTATGGTGGAATTGTTTCCCAGACATCCATGGTAGCACTCATAAACTTTTTTATAAAACAGTCAAATGTATACTGAAGTTACCAGACTTGTAACAACTATAAAAGTTCGTATACATACAAGGCGGAAGTGTGGTAACTGTCCCGTACTACGTTTAGGTAAATTAATTACTAAATATTTTAGGAATTTTTTTACAGTGTAGATATGCATCATTGTGATATTATCGCACATGTCAAAAACCA
This sequence comes from Medauroidea extradentata, assembly GCA_003012365.1. Lineage (NCBI taxonomy): Eukaryota > Metazoa > Arthropoda > Insecta > Phasmatodea > Phasmatidae > Medauroidea > Medauroidea extradentata. Next base: position 27,342 of record PNEQ01044492.1, on the reverse strand, counting down.
AAGGATTGAATTACAAATTATGAACAAACTTTAAAAAAAAACTGAAAATGAGTTGAACATACTTCCTATACACGGTTGATGAGTTACACACGAATATGTAGTCACACTTAATAAGAAAAATACACATTTCTGTTAAATATCACACAAAAATTATCCATTCAAAATTAGATATGTGCATCCCTTTGTTATTTTCCGTTCGTAACATGGGCAATACAGCTGATGTTAGGTAAACCTACCCTACTTCATTAACAGAAATATGTTAACAGTTTTAATTGTGACCTTATATTTAATACGTTGGTCACTTACTGCCTAAAATACACATGCCTGGTCTGTGTTGGTAACTTATAGTGAACTCTGTGTACAGAGCCTTACCAATTACGTGAAGCACGCAGCGTGGTTTATCACGATATTGTGGGCTTTTATCAGTGAATCTTTTACCAAAATTACCCACACGTATGGCAGCACGGCTTCGATTCCCTGATGGTCGGCTGGTTTTCTCGGGAATCTCCCGTTCTTACCCGCACTTCTCATTCCGGCGCTGCTCCATACTCACGTCATGTCAAGCCTCACCAAGCCCTAGATGTTAAGTGCTGTCTAAAATATCTGTGATTTAAATGTAGGCCATGAAGTTCCGTGATCTGAAGAAGTAATCAGCACTCGTTGCTTTGACAAAACGTTTTCCTAATAAAGTTGCAAAAACATTTCCCTAGAAGATATGCTTCCGTGCTATGTTTCAAGAACTTCAGTAATAATATGTTGAGCATTAGTTTCTGCGTCGATGCCGTCAAGCGCCTGGCCTGGACGTTTTGCTGTATCGTTCTGAAGAAGAGTTTCACCGGTAAAATGAGTTTTTTCATTACGTCTATACCCTTACCTTCATAAATAACTGTAATGGACATACTCTTTTCCCCCGGAAGTTTAGGTATGTCAGAGACTCTACTTTTGACTAAAGTCCTGTCGTATATTAGTTACTAAATTATAAAAAAAAAAGTAGTGATAGTATTAAAACGAGACTGTGTTTTGCCAATGACGCTCAGTAGCCTTTAAGGCAAAGGATTTTAATTCATCATGGCATTTGGGGAGCAAACTTTAAAATCCAGACATATTCAATGTCACTGGCAAGTAGAAAAAACTTATAGAAAACTGATATGTTGGGATACTTACGAAAATACAATATGGCAGTTATATTATTGTATGTCTTTTAATTGTCAAATTACAGTTCCTTATGGATATGGAGATTTATTTTTCGCGAAAAGAATTTCGCCTCACTTTATTTTGGTGCCTCATGTGCACAATTGCAGTTCTGATACTTGGTCACTGATTGGATATTTTAACTCTCACCAGCCTTGGTATTCTACCGGCAAATCACAGACGTGTGGTGTCGCAGGAACGTTATTGTAATTGGCTCAGTCAAATGAGATACGGCTCTTCACACAGACACGCTGCTAATAACCATGAAGCAGAACTGCAGATGTGCACGTAGGGCGCTGAAACAAACTGGGGCAAAATTCTTTTCGCGAAAAACAGGGGTCCCTACGCATAGAGCTATTATACCTCGGTCGTTATTTAAAGGGAAAAATTTAATATCTGACAATGAATGAATATTACGGTTATGTTTTTTTTTCCTTCAGAGGCTGCTTTTGGTAACTCGATGCTGTGTCATATAGGATAAGCAGACTATATATCTTGGTATGTCATAACTAGGGCCCGGTAGTTTTCGCGAAAACATTTTTGCCCCAATTTGTTTCAGTGTCTTACGTGCACACCTGCAGCTCAACTTCATGATTATTGGCAGAGTGTTTTTGTGCAGAGTTATTATTCATTTGACTGTGCCAATCAGGACATGGATAACTGTGACACAACACATCTGCGATTTGCGGGTTTAACGTCCAGACGTTGTATGTTAAGGCAACCAATCACTGACCTCAAAGCAGAGATGCAGGTGCGCACGTAAGGCACTGAACCAAAGTGCTGCAAAAATCTTTTTGCGAAAACTACCGGGCCCTATAGTCATAACTCGTGACCCGGAAATTTCGTGGGTTCAACGACCAGCTGGCTGGACTGCACAGTCCTGTATACACTATGTCCTCAGCTAATTGTACATTGTCTGCTGCTACAGTGAGTGGCCAGTTGTACTTGTGACAAGGTATAGTGTCAGTCAATGGGATGTTTTTATTTAGGCTTGCTATTGGTCCGTCCTGCTCGAGGACTTCTTTCATTAATGGCAGTCCAATCGCGAGAGTAACTTTTTGTACAGGAGTTTGAAATCTAACTTGGTCTCAAATGAATTAGCGAAACTTCCGGGTCTCTAGCCCATAATATCGTGTTAAGGCCTCGCTCCCTAGTTTAGCAGTGGTTTCGAAAATATTTTTTGTAACGCAAACTAATAGGCTACATATATCAAAAATTCCTGTGGCAGTTTTAACACTTGTATATCAACGTTTGTATATGAATTTTTCTGTTGCAATACACCAAAATTATTTTTTAGATTTTTGCCTCCGAAATAGTACACTTTTTGTTGTGAAAATAAGCCAAAATGAAGCAAAATAATTTTTTTTCCTCGCAAACGGTATATTATTTTAAAAAACGCTCTGGCAAAATTGTGTATCATATGACTGTACACTATCTGAAATTTTTCCAAAGCATTTGGTTAAAAAACATATGAGTTATTTGCAATTGTTTGAAATAAACGAGAGATCATCGCCTTAAACCACGTTGCGTGCCTCACATAGGCCCTAATTGGGAAGAATGTGTACACACAGTACTCTAGATTACCAACAGGGAGCAGGCGTGTGTAGTTTACGCAATAATTGACCAACGTATCAAATATAAGGTCACAATGAAAACGGTTAACATATTTATGTTAATAAAGTCGAAGAGTTAATAACACGCAGTAGTGTAGGTTTACCTCACATCAGCTGTATTGCCCATGTAATGAATGCAAAATAACAGCGGGGTGCATATACCTGATTTTGAATGAACACACTTGTGTGTGGTTTTTAACACAAACGTGAATTTCTCTTATTAAATCTGACTACATATTCGTGTGTGACTCATCAACCGTGTATAGGAAATATGTTCAACACATTTTCGGTTTTTTGAAAGTTTGTCATTTGTAGTTCAATCCTTTGGTTTTTGACATGAGCAATAATATCGCAATGATGCAGACCTACAGTTTAAAAAAAAACTTCCTAAACTATTTAGTAATTAATTAATCTAAACGCAGTATGGGGCAGTTGCCACAGTTCCCCATTGTACGTATACAAACTTTTACAACTGTTACAATACAAGTCTTGTAACTTCAGTATACATTTGACTGTTTTATTAAAAAGTTTAGGAGTGCTACCATGGATGTCTGGGAAACAATTCCACCATACCTACTTTCTTAGCGCTCCTACACGCACGTGTGACAAATTTACAAACTACTTTTTAGAGCGTAATGTGTGTGCTATTGGAACACAACAAGCGAGGACTATAAGGTCGATACTTCCTCACTCACTCCTTGCTTCGCCGCCTCAACGCACAAGACACACGACTGGAGTCTTGCTAAGGTTAATTCTACTACAGGTTAGAAAGAAAATGTGTTTTCTTATGGGAGAGTTTGGCACAGGGAAATTTTCTGCCGCTAGTTTCGCTGCTATCACAAAGGGACCAGAAAAATACGAAACCGTGGTAAAATTTAATTTAAATAGACTCGGAAATGACGGAAGTCGTTTAACTTAATTTTAAAGTGAAAATAAATCAATTTCGCGTTTCAAATTATCAATTTTATGTAACTTAAAATTCAGTAAAGCTCTGTGGTTGGTCAGTTTGCACTCATTACCGACACCAGTGCTCAAGCGGCAGACATTGTCCCTGTGTCAAACTTTTAACAATGATCATTCTAACCTGTAGTAGAATTAACCGTAGTTTATCTTCTCTTCGAGGACTTCAATGAAAGTGAAGCTCTAAGTCCACACAGAGAAAAAGGTTTGGTTGATTCAACCGTATATGTGTTTGTATACGGCCAAACAAGTATGTATTTGATTCAGCGAAAGTTTTGTTGGCTGAACAATATATGAAACGCGCCAAGTATTGGCTTTGTTTTCCTAACAAAATGCATATTTAACTGGACTAAACCATCCTTTTGGGATAACTACTCCTGCCAGACAACCAAATATTTGGTGTTTTCAACTGTTACACGCTTGTTTGGCCATATACAAACAGACACACGGTTGAATTAACCAAACATTTTTCTCTGTGCTTTGACCGGCAGCGTCTCACAAAATCTATTGGCTACACTCTAAAAAATTGTTTGTAAATTTACCAGACGTGCGTAAAGGAGCGCTAAGAAAGTAGGTATGGTAGAATAGTTTCCCCAAATGTCCATGGTAACTCTCCTAAATCTAATTATAAAACAGGTAAATGCATAATAAAGTTACCAGACTGGTATTGTAACATTTGTAAAAGTTTGCATATTTACAAGACAGAAGTGTGGTAACTGTCCCATACTGCGTCTGGGATAATAACTTCCTAAACATCTTAGGAAGTTTTTTTTACAGTGTACGTGACACGTTTTACCCACTTCTGCCATCATTGAAGACCACGCCCAGTAGTTTTATACAGATTTCGAAAATATTTAATAGCACAACATCATTTTGATACTGAATAATCCCTACATATTTGTCACATATATATATATATATATATATATATATATATATATATATATATATATATATATATCATAGCATGAACCTAATATTTTTGGTAGCAAAAACCTCGTAGTTGTCAGAACTTTTGCACCTACTGTATAACCCGATTTTGCTATGAAAAGAAACCAGAAAATTTCGCTGGTCCGCTGAAATGTAGGCTAGCCTCCAAGAACGTATCGCACACCTAATGCAATACCAACATAACTCAAAATATGTAATTTTGAGGTAAATGCAGTTATCGCACGTACATACTTTCTGATTTTTGGATGTTTACAGTGTTATATAAACATAACACAAAATATGTTGGTATTGCACTGAAAAATAACTTCTGTTCTTTTTCCTCATGCTGCATAAATGCTAAAATTGTTAGTCTTGGAACTTATCATTACTGTTATTTGCCAAAGAAGCTTAAAATTAAACATTTTTATTTAATTTTTGGAATGCTTTTCTTGATTAGGCCTATGTTAGTATTGCGTTAGGGAAAGAAAACTATTCTCTCTTTCCCTACATACACAACTGAAAAATGTTGATTTTTTAGTTTTGTTGGTATTGCATTGGGGGTGCGATACGTGTACTCAAGTAGACAATAGCTGTTCATTGGCCGTTTTCTGACATAGTGACACACGAGTAAGCCTGCATTTAGTTTCTTCTTTGTTATTGGTTCAGCGCTCTCAGGAGTTATCAAATATGACGAAGGCCAATTACAAATGTGACACGAACTTTCAACTTGTGCCTGAAAGGAAAAGCGAATCTTTCAGGTTTCTAGTTTCGAATATAAGCTAAAATAATGCATAATATTTTTTTTGCGAACGAAAAGTGTATTATTTTGTAAGACGCCTACATAAAATAGTACATCGTACGCCTGATCTCAGTCTTGAATTTATTTTAAACATTCCGTTAAAAAGTGTTTTTTTTTTTTTGCACCTGGCATGGCCTTGAACAATCAGGTAGCCGCGGTCACTGGCTGAAAGTAATGATGTGTTATTGCGAGTACAGTCGACTCCCAATTATCCGTGTGCGGATTATCCGCGCAAAATATTTCACTTGCAATAGTTAAAAAAAAGTGGAAAATTAAAAAAAAAATGTTTGTTATTTATAAATACGCGTTGTGTTTACTCGCGTAATATTCACCAAAGTGTTATGTCCGCAACCATATATTGAAAGGCTTGATGTTTTAAGTCTTTTTCCATTAGGCGAAACAATTAGCTCCGCGCATGATTGGATTAACTATAGTAAGTCGCTCATGAATGGGTTGAGACTTTTCTAGGTCAAATAAGTTATCTGTGATTTTTCATTAATCGTGTTTTTAGATTAATAGCGCGTATCCTCTAATCATTTATGCGAATAATCGAGATTTTCTGTTTTATATTGCTACCTTTTATTACAGGAATGAATGTGCCTTTTTTTTTCTTTCTACTGAGATCTAAGAAAGGGTAAAAGAGTATTATCCGCGATTTTGGATTATCCGAGGCATCGGTCCCCTTCATTAGCGCGGATAATCGGAAGTTGACTGTATTTTTTCGGCGCATTTATCATCTTGTGTTTCAATATTTAATATGTTACGTATGTGAACAATTATTTAAGTAAGTCCATCTAATTATTTTCATTTTTTTTCTTTCAATGCTTTTTCCCCCTTCTGTAAGTAGGTATGTATTTCGTTAGTGGCTCTATTTGCACACGACAAATTGTAAACCGGGCGTTATGCTGGATTTTGATCGTGTATAAATAAATAAATAATTAAGAACGTGTTTTGGGCGCCAGAGGTCTAGGAGATTATTATTGGCTCAGTCAAATAGGGCAACAGTTCCACGTTCAAACTAAAGCCAGCAATGTTCTGGTGAGCTGAACGTGCGCTGAAACCTAGCGAACAGTCAAGTTTTCCTGCGATAAACAATCATCTCTAAGTATGACACAATCCACAAACTCCGACAGTCGCATAGGGTGGCTTGTTTTTGTATTAAAAGTGGCAGGGAACTATATAAATGATATTCAAGGGACAAAGTAGCTAGTGTTTTGAAAGTGCAGACTTTATCGTGAAGTACCTATAGGAGGCCGAGACACGACGCAGGTGCGAGAGAGCAGATGTACGTGACGTCCCTGGAGAGAGCTCGCCTGCCGTGTAGTGGCTCATATGACTGACTCGACATGGGCGGGGCTGGGCGGGGGTGGCAACACGACAAGAAGGCGTCTACACTGCTCGCTATGATGGCCCTAGGTGGGGGGAGTAAGTATATGCTGAGAGGGAGGGGAGAGAAACTGCTTCCCCCCCTCACAACACATCCTCCCTCCCTCAGCTGTCATAATGCCATGCAAATCGAACACTAAGTATTCCTCCATTAGGGCATTACACGGGTGGGGAGGGGGGCGCCAAGCAGCCACTCCCCCTTACCAGCTTCTCTTATCAGTAGATTTCAGCGATCCCAAGCGAGCAGCGAGTTGGCTGCAGAGGCGCCTATGTCCTCAAATACCTCGCTGTCGCCTTGTGACAAGACACTCCGCCTTCCTCCGCGTGCAAGTACAGGCGGTTTCGATGAAAACTGGATCACCTTAAAATATAACTGTCAAGAATTAGTGTTTGATACGAAGAGGTGTTGGTTTATCGCGGGAAAACTTGACTGTTTGCTAGATTTCAACACATGTTCAGCTTACCAGAAGATTACTGGCTTTCACATGTACTTGGAGCTGTTACCCTATTTGACTGAGCCAATAAGACTGCCGCTATTGTTATATTCGATGTCTGTTATTGGTCTGCAAATTGTTGAAAATTTTAAATTTTCATTTCAAAATTCAGCAGGCGCTAGATGCTGCGTCTGAGGCATGGAATCTGACAGTTGGTAAGTGCTAGACTAGCTTGCGTGTTAACAACCGTGTCGCCTTTATGCGCGTGGTGTGAAAACTGCGTTCAGTGTTTTGGTGACTGAGTGAGTGAGTAAGAGATTTTTATCAGCACTTAACATCGATGTCTTTAGCGCTGGTGAAGGGTGAAAGGAAGGGGGAAACGGGAGATCCCCGAGAAAACCCGCCGACCAACGACATCGTCCAGCACGATTCGCACATGTGAAAATCCGGGAACCGACCCCGACGGGAATCGAACCCGGATCACCTTGCTGGGAAGCGAATGGTCTGACCATTCGGTTTTAGTAAGATCATGAAGTATCACATGCAACTTCAAAACCCAAACTTTCCCATAAAAATCCGAGAATGAGATAAACATTTGGTTCTGTAAGGTTGGTTATTTATACACTCATACATAGTCGGGTTACCCGTTCCACTTTTAAATCAGGGGAGAGCTTGCGTTTTTATTTAAATCCAGACATGTCTACCTCAAAGTAATATTACATTCAAAACAAGTGAACAACAGCTGATATTTGATAACGTAGAGTTACGAAATGTTCCATCTGGCGAGCTAACTAACCTTGAATCACAGGCATGGACATAATAATAATTCAGAACTAGACACGACCAATTTTATTTAATAACAAACTAAATATAATATTAAGCTGTAGTAAAAAAAACCTCAATTCGATAGTTAAAATGGTGTACAACAGTAGATCTGCCATATTTTATTGTTGTTAATATCGCAACATATCAATTGTTTCACTTTCCTGTACAATAGAATAACGTTGACATGACCTTGTCTTAAAGTTCCCTAATTTCTAAATGTAAATGCAATTGTTAAACTTCATAGTTAGAGGTACGTCAATTTCGTGGATTCATCTGGCAGCAGCCTAGACTTGTCAGTCCTATACACCCACTGGCCACAATCGATTATCTATTGGCTTATAACCGTACAAGCAGGTAGCAAGCGATAGCACTTCGCATTATTTCCTTATTTACTACTGGCTTGCAGTAGTCAAACGCGTTTCGTAACAGCCGCCAGCAAGTCACAGATATGACAGCGAAGTATACGTAATTGGTAGAGATGATGGTTTATCGCGGGAAAACTTGACTATTTGCTAGGCTTCAATATACGTTCAGCTTATCAAAAGATTACTGGCTTTTCCTTGTACGTGGAGCTACTGCCCTATTTGACTAAGCCAATAAGAATGCCGCTATTTTAATTTTTGACGCATGTTATTGGTATGTAGACAGCTACGTTGTGTCAGTATTTTCAAGACTATGTTGACACAAAACATTTTCGCGATATACCATCATCTCTAGTAATTGGCGTTCAACCTGACCTGGAATGTATCTGCAAAATTTACGTAGGACCTACCTCTAATCATAGTGTTACAGTAGGAATTTTTTTTTCCAGTACTTCAGCTGGAAATAATATTACAATTGGTAAATTGAAAGGTCTTCGCAACCTGTAAACCTAACCGTTTGGAGTGAGATCCAGGTGAAATGCTAACATTCTGTAACCTGGTACTACAACCTAAACTGGATAACTTCCTTTAAAAAAAAAAAAACACTAGTGAAACAACATGTGCAGGTGGTGCGATGCAGCATCTAAATTGGACGACCTCAAAAATGTGTTGGGGGCCAGTCGTGGCTCGTAGCGAGACAGGTTCTGGAAGAACGGGTTGATGCAGTTTGCGCGATAATGCCGGGTTTTAATAATTAAGTCCCGTGGACTCGGCGCGGCCGAATACCGAGCCACGTATATTGCGCTCCGGCTCGGAAATTACTTTATCTATTGTTAACAGTTACAGAGCGTGTACCGGGTGCGTCAGTTATCTCTGTGTTCTGCCGCCAGCATCCACGTATTACTGCTTTCTTCTCAGAAACAACACGTGTGATGATATCTCCCCCGCGTGTGCCTAGGAGTAACATTTCCCTCTAACCACTCCACCATCACGCAGCTAATTTTAATGAAATTTTAACTATATCGGTTCCGACGTAATTCGTGAAAGCGAACAAACCATCTTATGAAATATGAGCACGACTTTAATCTTTCAAACTGGAATATTCTGTGATATATGATGACGAATTAAAACATCCAGGTTGAGTGAATGCTGGGAGGTGTTAATTTTTCATTGTGATAGCGTACTAAAAATAAGTCGATAAAGTGTTTTTATTTTATTCGAAACGTGTATGTAGAGTGATGCTAAACTGTAAAATTTCATTTGTAAATTTGCACCAATTTATAGGAGAGTTGAGAAAGTAGATGAGGTAAAATTGTTTCTCACGCATCAGTGGTTGGGTTCTTATAGGTTTTTAAGGGATATTCTAATGTACGCTGACGTCACCAGACTTGTTTAAAAACTATGCGGAGTTTTTGTTATGTTTACAAGTTGAAGTCCCCTGAACTGTGTATAGGCCTACGTTAAAAACTTTCCATTCTGTATAGGAAAGTGTTTACACTGTGTAACATGAAAATTACTTTTTAAATTAACTTTTCTTAAATGAAAATTAAAAACACTCCAACTTTCAAGGCTTAAACACTATTGGCAATGTTTAAAATAAATATAAAACGCGTATTTATTTTAAATTTAAAGAAATGACCAGAAGTTTTACTCCGCCTAAGTTTTGTTGTAAGAAACACTGTGATAGAAATTATTTATAAAATAAATCTCACAAATAATTTTGTATGTGAAATGTATAAGATTACTAAAATTACGTTTAAGTTTTTCTGTACTCTAAAAATAGAAGTAATTTTTCTCAGTTGGCATTGTCCACTCAGAAATTTTTGCTTGATTAAGTTATCTTTTAAATTAATACATTGGAAATTAGTTTAACATTGAGTTCCTACTTATTCTGCGTGAAGAAGCATAAGACGGAATGTCGAAGACCTAAAAATTTCAAATGCACGTTTGCAAAGTCGTAAATAATTTGTCTCGAAGTTACAATGTTAGGAACGAGAGAGGATTGCATTGTAATTTATTTGTCATCGCAGTTGTCTACTCAACAAAAATGAAGTCAGATGTTACAAATATTCAGTAGTAAACATAGTTGAAAAAATGGTCAGTATTTTGTATTATGTCTGTTAATAAGTTATTTTATTTCAAATTGGCGCAGTGGCTAATGTTCGAAGACGTTCCCAGTTCGATTCTCGTTCGATCGGTCACAGTATTTTCGCATGTGGGAATCGTGCTGGACGATCTCGCTGGTTGACGGGTTTTCTCTGGGATCTCCCGTTTCCTCCCGCTCTTTCATTCCGGCGTTGCTCCATTGTAGAGCCTTATTCTGTGACATCCTCCGGTAATAATATGTCACGTAACAGAGATGACGGCCATGATCTTTCATTAATTTCAACAATAACAAATTACTCAAATATTTTGTAACCAAATGCTTTGAAAAAATTGAGACTGTGTACAATCATACGATACAAAGTTTTGTCAGAGCGTTTTTTTTTTAAACTAATGTACCGTTTGCTAGCAAAAAATTACTTTGTTTCAATTTGGCTTGTTTTGACAACAAAAATATGTTATATTTCTGAGGCAATAATCCAAAAATTCATTTGGTGTCCTGCAACAGAAAAATTCAGACAGAAACGATTATATTTATATATAATATATATATATATATATATATATATATATATATATATATATATATATATATATATATATAAGTGTTAAAACTGCGAGAATAAATTTTTGATACATGAATTAATTTGCGTTAAAAAAATATATTTTCGAAACAACTGCAAAACTAAAGAGCGAAACCTTAAGGCTATGTCCACCAGTTTCTACTGCTTTTGTAACAATTATATTTTTTAGCTTAAACGAGAGCAGATATCATAAATCTGTCTAGCTGTTTTGTTTAAAATTGTGTGTATGTATGTATATACATACACAAATACACACACATACATACACACATATATATGTATATATATATACATATAACAAGGAACTATGCGATTTCGATTAAAAGGTAAATTAACAAGAATTTCGTTAATTACATATTTAGCTGAAACCATGGTAATTACTACTTTGGAAAAACAACAACGTAGGAAAGATGATCTTAAACCAATCTGCCAGACAGACCTTCGATATGTGCTGTCGTTTAGGCGTAAAAAATTAATTTATCTAAAAAAAGTATAAACTAGAGGGCACTGCCTTAAGATTTAGTTCATCCTTGTACATGCATTATTTTACTGGCTTGCATCTGCCGACAGTGCAAATAGCACGTAAAGTAATGTTTAAAGTGGACGCAAAACTAATCCGCGTAAATCATACACATTTGTTGCAGAGGACGCGTTTGCTTCATATCGAACGAGTTGTTTGCCAGGCAATTTCGGAACACTTTCTTTTCTGCTAGGCGCTCTTGTTGGCTGCCCTCAACTGTGTGTTGTGATGGCGTGCTTTATTCACAGAAACTAAATTCTTTCCAGCAGTTAAAGCAACAATAATGTACTAGTTTCTACTACTTCATCTCGACACCAACAACATGGGCAGGCTAGCAGAGCGGTCGTTAACACAATGCATCGTGTATAAACACGTATGTTCATAGCTAAGGTCTACAAAGAAGGAATATTGCCTTTCAAGTTTTAACCTTTATGTATACGTAAGAAAAATGTGAATTGATAAACAATAAAAATAATCTGAGCAAGTTTTTTACAAGGAAGTTAAACATGTAGCTGTTTTTTTAAATTCTGACAAGTATTGCATTTGTAAGAACAATTTTACATTACATTTAACAATAAATAAATGTATTTGTACCTTATATTGTGTATTTAAAAACGTCTCAAATTTTCCTAATACCATAAAACTGGATTGATAATAATACTGACGTGAACAGAAATAAAAAATTAGAAGTCAATACTCAGTACGTATTGTCCGAAAATGTAATTACGTACTGTATTACTATTGTTCGTCAACAGTTTTCAACTGCCTGTCAAAAAAAAAACCACAGCTGTAAAAAAAGTTTACCTTGAACATTACATTTTATATTTGTGTCCGTATTCACCTATTTGTGGTACTTCTAATATTTTATTTATAGGAAATACGGTACAAACATGCAATATACAAAATATTTGTAAGTAAATATAACTTCAACTATTGACCTAGAAATTGTACAACTTTATTCATTGAAATGATTTCAGGTAATAGCACAATTTTTTAGTCCTCTCTTCTAGAAGTAAAATAGGCTTATTCGATCACCTTCCTTGTTTTATGTGTGTATGTTTGTGTGCGTGTTCACCACAAACAAATTTCGATTCAATTACGTATAGTTCTTTGTTGGGTCACATGTACTTTATGTATTTTGTTCACGGAAAGGGTTTGATTTCAAAATGGTGGATAATAATTGTTTTTGGACAATGTCGTTATCTCAAGAACCATATAAACGATTCAAACCAAATGTTATATTTTCATAGTTAACCATATAAGCATTGAAAGAGGGATGGTAGCCTATATTTTTATAAGGCTGTCATTTTGGCAAATAGCCTGACATAAACAAAAAAAAGATTTTATGTTATTATTCGAGAACTACTGGACCGATTTTTGCCAAATTTCATATCGCCACTTCATCAATAATCCAAGCTTTGATTTTCCTACGGTTTAACGTCGTAGATCCATAATTTTGTAGGATGGCGCAACACGAGTCCAATTTAAAACTGAACTGTTTTTATGAACTTACGTCTTGCTCTGTAGCAGAAAAAACCAACAGTAGAACAAAAAGAAAAGCCAGTAGGCCTATTAGTAGGGACCGGAAGTTTTCGCGAAAAGATTTTTGCAACACTTTGTTTCAGTGCCTTACGTGCACACCTGCATCTCTGCTTTGTGGTCAGTGATTGGATGCCGTAACAAACAACGTCTGGAGGTTAAACCCGCAAACCACAGACGTGACGTGTCGCAGTTATCCATGTACTGATTGGCACAGTCAAATGAATAATAACTCTGTACAAAAACACTCTGCCAATATTCATGAAGTTGAGCTGCAGGTGTACACATAAGACACTGAAACAAAGTAGGGCAAAAATCTTTTCGCGAAAACTTCCGGTCCCTACCTATTAGCTGTTGTCAAAACTTGTTTCTCCAGATGTAACAGTGAGTCTGCCGGATTTCCTCAGGCTGTAGGTCTACAACTGCCTGAAGACGATAGCAGATTTCGGTTTCCGAAACGTCGCATCTGTTGTCAAAGAAAGCCAGCTACCTTTCGTTTTCATTTTCTCTTTATTGCTTCATCTGAATTCACATAATATTCATGTCTATTGTCTTTTGTGCTGTCAACGTTGTCCTCGTCAATGTTTGTCGCCATTTTTCATGCAGCGTGTTTCGTTGATTGTTGAATTGTTCTTTTGTTTGGCCTTCCTTCTAACAACTTCTATATTCCATTCCGGAATTAATTCGAGTTGTTATTGTTCTATTTTTAATGTTGTTTTCGTGTCGTCTTTTGTGTTACGTCTATGCTAATTTCCGGAATTGCGTGCATGTTATAATCATGACAGCTAATAAAGGCTTTTATTCTTATTTTGGCTTTTTATTTTACTGAAGGCTATTTTCTGAAACGCTATAATTCTCGTTCGCAGTGACGTATGTTAAAAAAACTGTTCAGATTAAAATATAAATATGTTGCAGGAATCATCAGAAAATCCGACGAGTCTGTTTACTTATGTCTCTAATTTAGATAACAGATGTACCGATTCTAAGTTTATATTGTCAGTGTTAATACTCAAGATTTGACTTAAGTAGTGTTTATTTCTGCATGTTCGTCATTTTGTAAACTAGCACTAACTGAATAAATGTAGATTTTTAATTATGTTTCGGCTACTACCTGATCTTCCGTAACAAAATTTTAAATTTTTTAGTCTGTACAAGTTCGTTTTGTAGTAGAGTACTTTGCTGAAGGCAGATTCACCATATTGGAAGATAGTTTAATGTAAGTAAGTTATTTTTTTCTCCATATTTCAGATAATACTGAATCTCTTTGAGCCAAATTGTGTAATTAGTCTGTTAACTACTCATGATTCTATTTTTAAACGGCATAATAATATCAATCTTCAATTTTAAATGTAAACACGACATGAAAACGTAAAGATTTTATTATATTCCTAGAAAAACTAGACCAATTACATTAACTTTTTTTTTTATTAAATGAAATTGTTGCGTAATATTTTCAGATGTACGTGACCAATGACAATTTTTTTTGGGGTAAGTTTCACCCACATTAAAAAAAAAGTACACTGAGCAATGATGCTGGTAACTTCTTGGTTATAATTTAGATATCAATTTCATGAAGTGTATTCTGAGAACTGTGACTTATTCATTTATCCTCTAGTTGCTTACCCACGTTTTCTTTAAGTAAAGGTAAAAACTGAAACGTACTGTACATTTTAACTAGTACAAATATTAAACACAAATGTTTTAAAAATATTACTGTCGTTCGCATTTCTTTTACACTTATAAGTAACGCATTTTTTCGTTTCACGTAAAGATATATTTAATTACATGGCATATATCTTCACTTACACTTGTTAAAGATTTTTTTTCCTTGCAAGTAAGTGTACTTTCTATCTATATCATACATGGGAATTACACCTCGGTGTTTTGGTAACGTATAGCGAATGGAAACAAGAAGTTAGTTTCTAAACTGATAAGCCTATTTTCCTCAAAGAGGGTACAAATTAACCTTGAAAGTTAGAGTCGTTTAAGTACATCTAGGAATATTAATTAATAATATTAATTTAAATTAATATTTGGTTTTCTTTTAGCTTGATGGACCTATAACAATAAAAATGTTTAATGGTAACATTTATAAACATCAGATTGGCAGTTCATGAAATAGGCCTACAAGTAATAGAAATAGTGTCTTCATGTCATGAAGTATTCGAAATTCGGCGATATTATTACGAAACATAACGTGATACTTTAAAATCATGTTGTCTTACTTAGTAGTAAATGTGTACAGAGTGTGAAAAAACTTTGGTATATAGACCTCAGAAACATTACGTCATAAAAAAATTGAAGTGTAACAGTTTTTGAAAACTGAATGAGGGATAAACAAAATACATAAAACTAATTCGCTGCATTTAGTACTATACTTGCATATGGAATTAGATGAAATTCTGTTTATTGGTTATTTTAGATATCTCATGTGATAAACTTTGTTTCAAATTCCACCACTATGTAAATGTTAACATAGCGTGAACAAAATACATACATTTCGTGTCACTTCACTTCCAAATATTTGTGTACCGAGTTTTATGAAATCCTGAAAAATGGTTATTCACACATTTTGAATGATTATATAACGTTTCAATTTTTAATATTTAGATATCATTAAAATGGCATAAACAAATACACATTTACTAAATACTATATGAGTACTGAGGTTAATGAAATTCTGAAGAATGTTTCCTTAGATATCTTTGGTAATCATAAAAGGGTCAAATGATGAACAGGTTACGAGCAAAAACTAAAAGCCAATATAACTTGTTAAGTACTATACGTATAATGTTTTTCAAGTATTAACTAGTTCTGAAAAATGGTTATTCAATAATCTCGTGCGATAAAAATATATGATCAAAAATCTTCCATTATTAAAATTCTAATACGGAATGAACAATAAATAAATTTCAAGTCAATTAATAAGTAATATTTGTGTACTAATTTCGATGAAATTCAGAAAAATATTTCCTCAGATATGTAACACTATGCTAAAAATATATAAATGGACGCCATTTTGAAAACATGAAGAAAGCATGAACGAAATACACCAAAGTAATGTCAGCTTGGTATGTAGTATATATGTAGCAAATTTGATGAAATTCTAAAATACGATTCCTTAGATATCTAGATTCATAGCAACATGTTAAAGGGATCGCCATTTTGAAGATATGGGCATGGCATAAACGAAACGAAATGTATAAAAGTAAAGTCAGGTTACTAAGTACTATACATGTACAAATTTTC
This sequence comes from Medauroidea extradentata, assembly GCA_003012365.1. Classification (NCBI taxonomy): domain Eukaryota; kingdom Metazoa; phylum Arthropoda; class Insecta; order Phasmatodea; family Phasmatidae; genus Medauroidea; species Medauroidea extradentata. The sequence continues at coordinate 10,847 of PNEQ01044492.1, read as the reverse complement.
ATAGAATTCGGTTCTCTGGTTCAAAAGTTTTTAGGGGGACATACACACACACGCACACATGCACACACGCACACAAACACACACAAACACACACAGTAGAAAGGTGACCTCATAAGCCTACTTTTTACTTCGGAAAGTAGGGTAGAAACGTGGAAATATTGTTACATGACGCATAACTTGACGTCTTTGTGCACTGTCGTTTTTCCAGATGTTATAACCCACTTGACAAGAGATTTCGCTCGTGTATGCTTTTTATTTGTTATTGGTTCGGAGCTATTAGGTGATGCTTTCTGGCTGATCTGTGTCAGACGTCGAACATGACAAAATACAAGGAGTGTTTAAAAAGCAATTACGACTTAGCTGTACATGAGTAAGGAAATTTGTATCGCTTCAGAAAATATATTCAAAATAGATTAATAAATTTTAAATGCGTGTCGCTCTGATAATTCATGAAGAAAGTGAAATTCAAACCTAGTTAAGATAAATCCATGGTGTTTCACAATACATACTGGGACAAAACAGTGTTTACAAGTAAGTTCAAAAAAATTCGTGACTTCTTCGGAATGAAACTATAATTTAAAATACTTCATGCTTTAAACTTCCATGCGTTCGAACACTGTGTTAGTATACGAAGTGTTTTATGGAGAAAAATTATCACGGTGACATTAAATAGACCCGTTTTTGGTACATGACAGGAATCAAAAAACGTAAATCAAATATGCATTCATGAGCACACGCTGATTAACAGTAAGTAAAGTAGCTTTATGTTGAAGTAATAGTTAATTGTTTGTTTGGTCAGATAACTAGGGCCGCCGAGAGATGGGGCAAAAGGGGCAAACGCCCAGCGCATGAGGGGCTCAGGCCCGGGGCAGTGAACCGGAAAATAATGAAATAAAACTTTTAGAAAAGTTATATTTCCTCACATATAATTTGTCTGATGTCACAGTTTATGCTCCCTGCGAAATTTAGCAGCAAACAAAAGTTATATTCAGTTTACACTGGAAAAAAGCAAGAAAACAAAAGTGATATTTAGGATGGTATGGGGCCCTAAAGACTTACTTGCACAAGGGCCCAGAAATCCTGTCAGTGACCCTGCAGATAACTCCAGAGCACACGAAACAAGTTTGACTAAATGACAGAGCTGTTCAGAAGAACATTAATTTTTCTGTAAAAATTAAAGTGTCAGATTTATTTGTTTGAAGAATCAATAACTGTTAAAATTGCTCATTTAAATAATACATTCACATGATATCATGTCAAAATTGCAAAGCATTTCGTTCTACGATTACAATAAACTGGAAGAGTATAAATATTTTTCTTGTAAAGATTTTTCTCGGTAGAAAATTTTACGGAGACGTCGTAGTCAACAAAAACAATGAATTTGTCGGAAACGGTAAATTTTATGAAAATCACAGAACTAGGTTGTATTGAGTTGGAATAAAGTGGATGTATGACTACTAGACGTGCAATGAAATAAATAGAGTTAAATAAATAAACTGTTATTTGATTATGTAATAAAAATTACAATCAACATGTTAATTGAATTGGTGTATGGTCGAAGTGCACTGTAAATAAACGTAAGGGATAGTATTCAAATCCCTGTAAGTCCCTCGTTTCCAATATTATACAAAGCACAAATTATTATTTTTTGCAGTTATTGTACAAATAAGTTCACTTTCATGGTCAGGATAGAACGTTACCATTTTTCCCCCAAAGAAGGATGACGTATTCAAGTCTATGGGCTACTTTGTAATGTTGCTCACCCTATACATACCTTACATTTTTTTAAATGGTCTGTCAGTATTTACAAAGGGTTTCAAAAGGTTGTCTTTGCAAAAGTTCAAATGTGTTCTTAGTAGCCTATAATTATATAGTTCTGGCACTGAATGATTATAGCAATTTTAAGCAACATATAAAAAATTGCCTTGTAAAATTATTAGTAAGAGATGTTGTACACTATCACTTTTTTACTACACAAGACATTGATGATTCTGTATTAATGAGCACAACGTTTAACACTATTTGGGTTCTGCAGGCATTTATGTGCGGTTTATTGTTGAATGTCGGCTATTTTGGAAGACAGCATGACGTGAATAAATAATGATTTTAGGTTATACGAATTTTTTTAACATTTTATAATTTTGGCTAAACAATTTGTCAAACAAATTATTTAATATGATTTAAGATAGTTACAAATTAACATAGATATATTTCGGGAAGATTATTTGGGGTAAGTTTAAATATTGTTAGTGAATATTAATACAGTACAAATTTTGTGGTTAGTTGTAAGAGAGGCCACAATGTCTTATACTTGCCATATCCCAATAAAGGCGATAATAATATTATTATTGTTATAATTATATATATCTAAAGTGCTGATTGAAATAAAAATAAATTTTTTTTGACAGTTCAGCATTCAAGATGTAGTTATAGTAGGGTTTAATATTGTGGTACAGCCATTTTGGAAGACAGCTCGATATTAATAAATGAAACATTTGTCGTATTTCGAGTACTGAGTGTGTTTATAACAATTTTTTCACCATTTTATCATCTTATTTTTGTTTTTAGTGATTTGCAGGTATGCTATTTTGGAAGATAACGCAAAATTAATATTTTGACATATTTCGAGAACTACTAAACCAGTTGTAAAAAATTGGTATATTTTGGCAGTTAATCATTCCAAACTTTATTTTTGTATGCTTTGTACTTGTTGGTTCACCTTTGTAGAGTAATAGCACAACATGAAATATACAGATTTTATTTGCCTTTTCGAGTAGGCCTACTAAAAACCCGATTATAATAATTTTTTTTTTTAATTTAAACGATTCTGTTTCAACCTTCAATTATTTTATGATTTGTAGCCGTAGGTTTACCATTTATTTTTTAACATAGCACGATATGCACAAATACAAATTTATGTCATACTTCGTTTATCACTTTACCGATTTTTATCAAATATTTGTTTTCATTGTATACCATCCAAAATGTGATATAAATTTTGCGTTAATTTTTACAAACATTAAGGAATGTACGCTTATACGTTATTGTTGTAACTACTTGTTTCTGAATACAATCCTGTCCTATAATTGAAGAGACGCATCAGTAAATTATTGTGTATCTTGAAATGTTGCGGTTAATCGAGGGTAAAAAACTCTACAGGCCTAAAAGCTATCCGATTTCCACTTTTTAAAAAATCCTTCCTGTACACAAACTCACGAGTTTTCGAATAAATTTAAGAAGTAAGAACAATAATATTAACGATCAGTTTGTAATATTTAATGTGTAACAATAGTGCTTCACACACCTTCCAACATTTACATAGTGAGCTATAGTAGACAGTTTTATGTACTTGCATTAGGTTCTTGTAGTTTTTGTGGTCACTGACACAGAAATAGTCGCAGCTTTGAGAACAGTACATTCATATACAGAGAACATCATATAATATGCTCAAACATTCGTTCTGTAGCTATTGTGAAATCTTTGTAATACCCTAGGGCTAATTTTATGAGTAGTATAACATTAAATTACAAAAATACATAACAGTACAATTCTTGTTGGGCAGCTGTTAGAAAAAAAAGTGAAAGTTCTTGTTTAAATGCTGAGAAACGAATTTGTGATATCTATCTTTGGGATACCACATTAATTTTCTATACACGACTTTGTCTGCACATATTCTTTTAAATGTTGAAATATTATTCGAAGTTAAACAATGTGAGTACATAATGCGTTAATATAATATGTACATGTGTATGTATTCATGCATGTATTTCTGTTTGTGTTTGCATATATTTACGAATGAATGCATTCGTGCATGTATATAATAGTTCCGTACCTCCATAACGTGAAATTAATATTTGAAAAAAAAAAAAAATTGTACAGCTTGATATGTACACACTTCGCGGTATACAAACAATACCTACTGACTCTAACTTTCAAAATATTGCATCAGGTGATGAGTTTGAGCGGTGTGCAGGTATGTAGTCATGTTAGCTAAGGAAAAATTGTAGTAGTGACAATTATTAACACTGATAAATAATTAGTTTATGTTGCGCCAGCCATGCGCTTGATATGTGTTTCAATGTGTACATAAAGAAGTTATTTTTAATTATTCAACATCTGCTTATTATGACACGGAACGGAAAGGAAACACACTTCGGACAAAGAAGAAATGTCATTATTAAGAGGAATGGAAAGTTACAATGTCAAGCGAGCGACTGGAATACTGAATCGTCAATAACATTTGAACTAGTGATCAGAATTTGATGAGATTTTTTGTCGAGTGAATATTTTATCAGCGGACGTTCACTTATATTGTACTATGCGGTAGCATACTCTACCTTCGAGTAAAAAAATTAAAAACTGTTTTTAGAAAAATAAGGGCTTGAAACCACAAAAATCTACACAAATGCGAAACTGTAATTTTTATAATTTTTTGTATGATAATATCCAGGTCTCTATGATAGTCAAATTTAAAAAATTCTCACGTTTTGATTCTAGTGCTCTCCGCCGAAGATCTCTGCGCGAGGGGTTTACCCAGGCACGGAAAACAAACCAAGGCAAGCAATAAGAAACTTAGACTATCCCACAAAAGAAATTCTGTCAGTAGTGCAAAAGACAAAAATAATTCTAACAACAAACTAACAAAATAAAACTAACAACTACGCTGTGCCTGGGTGCTCGTGTGCGTTCATTAATTTTCTTACAACTCACTGACTGGATTCCTTGTCGAATGGTTTGTGTCCACCTATGTTTGCCAGTTGCAAACAAAGTCCTTTTGTTTGTTTACTTGTCTGTTTGTTTGTGCGTATTCTCTGGTTTTCTGCGACACACGATTTGCAGTCATGGCGTATGTCCACAACTCGGCCGTAGAAGAACAGGTCTGGACACTCGCCTGGATATTTGACCCCCTTGTTGTTTGGCTGTAGTTCACCAAGTTACCGAGAATATTGTCTTTTATTGGCGCTGATGTTACGGCGGTCGGACTAAACTCCGCCCACTTCCTTTCCGCTAAGATAAACAATTTACCAAAGCGTATTTTTTATCGATTTATGAAATACTTTCTTCGCTCACAAATTTATGACAAGGCTCCAGCAATCTTTATTTACTTTATAAATTTAACAATGGAAAAAAGTGGACGGAGTTAGAGTCCGACCGCCCTAACTGAAGCGCCAATAAAACACAATATTCTCGGTAACTTGACGAACTGCAGCCAAACAACAAGGGGTCAAGCAAAATACATTGTTAGATAGGCGAGTGTCCAGACCTGTTCTTCTACGACCGTGGGCCACAACCAGGGCCTTGCGCAAGGGGAGGTTTTTGGGGGTTAAACCCCTACCATGGAGTAGCAAAAATAATATATTTTTATAACGAAATTAGTACTTTAAACAATGTAAAATGAAATTCGCGACTAGTGAATGATTTCATTCTAAATATATGTACAAGGCTTAACAATCACTTACGCTATTGAGAAAATGTATGGTATACAATTTTTTCGTCTCTGGGAAACTCCTCCCATTTTGAAATCCTGTGCACGGGCCTGCACACAACACTCTTTCAGTTTGTAGTTGTTGGAATATACGAAAGAGTGTGTTATTTCTTATCTTCCAACAAATATCAGAATACACGGATGTTATATACCAATGTAAAAACGTGTGGTATATTAACATTCACGGCAAGAAATGTGAAATATGTTAATAAATAACCCTTCAGGAATGCTTGTAAAGGGGACTATATAGATTAAAGATAGCAGTGTATCTCCCCCTTGGTGATTGGGTAAATCTAGTCACATGACCGATAGAACCTTCGTAATTCCAACAGACAGGTTATGTAACGTAACCGCCTTACAAGTTGTGTATATTTGCCACGGCGACAGTTGGCAAGGGACGTTGTGCTGCTCCTCAGACTGTACCCGTGGTTGTGGGTGGAGGAGGGGGTAAAGGGGGATCGGGCCCGCGAGATAGATCGATTGCTCGCAGTAAAACCCTGCAGTCGAGATAAGAGCGGCAAGGCGAGCTGGGCGCAGTGATGAATGGGTGCATAGCGTCAGTCGAGGCGGCCCATACCACACAAGGAGCCAACCAACACCCCTCCAGGGTGCGGCGACTATGCGCACTTCGTACCATCGATCTGCCCTTCCCATTGCCACCAACATACACGCACTAAACATACAAGCCTCACTTCTGCCGCTGCTGCTTATATTGTATTTCGTCTTCCAAATTATAGGGCCAAGTAAAGGCTTCACTCTTTAGCTTTGCAGTGGTTTCTAAATTTTTTTTCAACGCAAATTAGTTTATATGTCAGAAATTCATTCTGACAGTTTTAACACTTATGTATCATCGTTTGTATCCTAATTTTTCTGTTGCTATGCACCAAGCGGATTTTTAGATTTTTGCCCCTGAAATATCACATATTTTGTTGTCAAAATAGTCTAAATTGAATGAAAATAATTTTTTGCCAGCAAACGGTATATTATTTTAAAAAAATGCTCTGGCAAAATTGTGTATCGTATGACTGTACGCAGTCTCAAATTTTTTTAAGCATTTGGTTAAAAAATATTTGAGTTATTTGCAATTGTTTGAAATAAATGAAATATCATCGCCTTAAAGCCACGCCTGTAGTTTTACAGAGATTTTGAGAATACAATTTCTTTGAACAACATAATTTTAATACCGTAGAATTCCTACACAATTTTTCACAAATACATCACTATTTGAACATATTTTTGGTAGCAGTAATTCTCATAGTTCTCCAGATTTTTGTACTCAAAGTATCATCAATTTTACTATGAATTATTTTACTAAAGTCTACGTATAGGTAAATGTGCGCCGTATGCCTGTTTTTAGTCTTAAAATTATTTAAAGCACTCCGTTAAATTTTTTTGGCTATTTTTGTACCAATGTGAAAAAAAGTACCTAAAATAACCTTTTAAGCAAAATGTACTGTACGTATCTCACTTAACCAGACGTAAGAACCCTTAATACAAAATTTTAATTAACTAAACTGCATCAGATAACGGATTAATTGCTAATAATGCTATAAAATTAATATAAAGTTAATTTGCAGCTGATTACAAATTAACCCTTAAGCACAACGGTGTAAATTTTTTACATGCTATGATGAGGTCATATAGGCCTATAACCGTATAAATAAATAATAATAATAAAAATATGTACTGTGAAAAATATTTTTAAAAAACTATTTTCTAGTAATTCCGACACTCATATTTAACAAATGTTATGCTAATTATATTTTCGTAAACGATTATAGACACACCATGGCACTTAAGGGTTTATATTGGTATGCATTAATAGGGTCCGTTAATTAATTGTGTTGTAACAATAACTGCAAAGTTCATCTAATTGTAACCAGGTATTTAGAAACAATGCCTTGAAAAACATTTATAGACAAATAATCGGGAAACCAAAAAATTTAAGTATAGTAAACCAAATAAACCGTCAAACTGCAGAAAAACTTTCAAGTAAATATGACTAAGAAATGTTTTGGTAGCTAAGAAACAGTAAGGGTGGAATGGAAACTAAACTGTACAAATTGAATCGGGTGAGCTTGTTACGGAAATGTCTTTGAAATATCCTAGCAATGAGGTAAATTATTTCACGGAATGTCGTGAACATGCGCCATTGCAATGATGTACAGTCCCCGAAAATCAAGATGCAGCGCTTGGCGCAGTGACTACCCAAACAGCAAACATCAACTGGCCCACTTGTGCAAATATGCATGATCGTGACAAGCAGCCCACAGGCAGTAAACATTCAGAATGCACCCGTGGCCACGTGTGGCATACATGATGTATAATGAACTCACCCACATATTAACCACAAGTATACCACAAGCATTCTTATTATACTCAGATGCTTGTGGGTTAGTTTGCTAATCTGCTTGTGGACCGTATACTGAAATATGCCAGTCTTTTTAAACTAAGTTGCCCACATTAAAATTATTTCAGTATAACTACACACATATTTACTGACATGGCCTGATTAACAACCATTCCAGAAAATTAGACCATCATACTAGCTAACTTTAGCCGCTTCTGCCAACAGTTGGCCAACTAAGGGCACTCACCTCCCGCCACAGCGATCCAAGTTCGATTCCGGCGGAGTCGGTTCACGGATTTTCACAAGGAGTAATCGTACCGGACGATGTCGCTGGTCGGCGGTTTTTCTCGGAGATCTCCCGTTTCCCCCGTCCTTTCAATCCGGCGCTGCTCCATACTCGCCTCATGTCACCAGCAATAAAGACCTACATAGATGTTATGTGCTGACCAGAATCTCTCAACTTCACCAGAACATCAAGATTTATACAAGAATTCCAATAAAGGAAAACTTTTCTTGACTGTCGTCTACACGTACATAAATGACAATTTTAAACACTAGATTTCGTACAAGAAATTATTTCAAATGCCAAAAAAAAATAATAATAATAATAATAATAATAATACATGTTCTGAACGATTATTAATGTTTTTTTTTTTTTTTTTTTTTCACGGTCAAATTCAGCCAAAGGCTGATTTACAATTAGTACGTGTTTGTTCAAGAGAAATAAAAACACAAAACTGTAACAATTCATAACATCATAATTAAGGCAGCAGAGATAATAACTGGGGAAAAGACAGTGTGGAAATACAGAACAGATTTCCTTACGACGTCACAGACTCAAGACAAGACGACACAACTATGACGACACAGTACACAGTAGATTTTCTCAGATCAGCTTGTCACGACGTTTAGGGAACTGACTTCTGCTCCCGTATTCAGGATTTTATTCGTACACTCTAAATACAATTAATTAATTTGTTTGCACACACGTGCGTATAGGAGCGCTAAGAAAGTAGGTATGGTAGAATACTTTCCCAGACATCCTTGGTAGCATTACTAAACGTTTTTATAAAACAGTCAAATGTATACTGAAGTTACCAGACTTGTATTGTAACAACTGTAAAAGTTTGCGTATTTACAAGGCGAAAGTACGGTATAGGCCATTCACGATAAAGTGAGCACTGCATCAAGTTTTCTTTCGGCCGTTTTGCAGCCATCTTTACGGTTTTTAATATGGAAACTTCCATGTAACTAAAAATAAGTGCCAAAGTTTCAACACTCTCAAAAGTTAACATGTATTGGCTCAATAAAACATATTTTTAATTAATTACAAGTTATGCTGAGTGCTCAGTTTATTATGAATTGCCTATAACTGTACCATACTGCATTTAAGTTAATTACTCCCTAAACATCTTAGAAAGTTTTTTACAGTGTACCTACACAGCTGTTCTTTTGGTTACTAACTCCTTAGAGGAGAATTTTTATGATCGTTCATCTAGTACTGGCGTGAGTACAGAGTAAAAAAGTAGCTACAATTAAAAAAAATAACTCTGGTAATTATGAGGGATTTAAATTGTAAATATTTTGCAATACAAATGCAATATTACGATATATTACCATACATCTTGCAGGGACTGTTACAGACACAAATAAACAATAACGAGGTTTCATGGAATGTCAGTAAGGAGTCACAATGTTACTCCATTTTTTAATGTTACGGTAACATTTGAATTAAAAGAAGTCAAAATTTAAATACTGATTTTAAACGAAAGAATTGTTCTATTCCAAAGGATTTGTTATGGCGACGTTATAATTTCATGAAAAAATTCGAATACTCTTGTGACTAATATATAACTTGAATTTTTATTGTGTGTTTTTATTGTAAGTTTTAAATTATCCGAATTTATATTTAAATAAAGTGTTCAAATATAATATTTTAGTTTTTCCCTTAAAGTATATATATATATATATATATATATATATATATATATACACACACACACACAAAACTTAATGCACATTAAGTGGGTTTAGAAAAAAAAATAACATATGCATCTCGTTCCAAAATATTTCTCTCGCCATGACATATAACTTGACTTTCCGCTTTACTTTTATTTCTGAATAAGAAAATTTGAAATTTTCAATTTAGGCAAACATTCTGTTATCCCTTTTACTCTGCTGTACAAAGATGGCAATTGAACTGTTATAGTATAACTAGGCCACACTAAATCTAGCAATTTTTAATATTTGTTATTTTCTTGACAGATAGTGATTTGAATAAATGTTAATTGCCAAATTGTCATGTCAGCTTTGTAACGCAACTTATACAGCTTTTATAAAATAATTGCCATTTTCGAACTTCAGTTAATAGAATTTAAAAAAATAAATAAATAATCCTAATATTTTGTTCATGTCAGTACGGCCCACATTGCTACCAGATATTTTAGATATTTTAAACTGTTTATGTAAAGAGCCTGAAAGTTACAAAAAATACAAACAAGTATTTACATTCTTAGAAATACTCGAAAACATCTCAAAAGTTTTTCCTAGTGCGTTGGTTGTATTTAGAATACACAGACTTCAAAGAGGATGCACTAATATTTAAATTTCCTATTTCACTTCTAGGAAACGTTCACGGTATCTACACGAATTCGTCTATTTTTGCAAATTACTACAACCAAGAGTCTTAAAGATACAAACGGATACGCAGTTTGTTCAGTCCCTGTAAAATGCTATTTTCATTTGCATGGCTTGGTCACAGACTAAATAGTAATATAGACGTGAAATGACGTGGCGGCTCGTTTGATACGGGTGAACTTGGCCGCTTATTGGCTGACCGAGGTTGTTGATTCCAGCCCCGTGTATGTTTGGTTTCTGCATGTTACGACACGTTTCCTATTGGCCTGGCTGCCGGCTAGCAGGGCAGTCGCTTTACGCTGATTGGCTGAAGGCGTATCCGCCATGTTGCTGGCCAGGGAAGCCATTTTGCTGGCGTGTGAGACTGAGTTCGCT
>PNEQ01044491.1:11346-40113 GCA_003012365.1 Medauroidea extradentata | reverse complement strand
TCAATAAAACATATTGCCTAAACAAGTCGTATTTTAACATATCAGAACGCATCCCCCCTCCGAACCCACGAATAAACCCCTGAGATAAGAGCAGTGCCCGCCGCTGACGAGGACGTAGCTGCGGTGCAAGAACTGGGAGAAGGTACAGTAGCACCACCACATCTGGAACCTGGTATCGCAACATCCGACGCCCATAGGAGAGGCGAGGAGCCACCACAATACATCTTTACAATTGTGCATATCATAGTGAATTTATACAAACACTTGTCAAAAAAAATATTGGCAGGAAAATATTTTTAACAAATATAGTATATAATTATTGATTATACTTCTGTAAGTATCAATATTTATTATCTTTCATATACAGATATGAATGACCTTTTATTGTCTACAAAATTGCAAGTATACTGCTGTTGCAAACGCCCCCAAATCAGTGGAGTAATGTGTGGCATTGTTGTGGCTGAGCAGACGGGGAAAGTGTACATGACCTACGTAGCTACATGCTCTAATCCCCCTCCCTCATGTGGCAAGTCAACTGACTTGTCACGGAAGAAGACATCTGATGAATCTTGGGTGACAGGCTTGGTTTTATAGTGTAAACACACAATGATATACTAGTGTGTTCAAACACAAACCCTGTAAAAAGTACCACGCACTGAAGTCTTCACTGGCAATTTACTAACTTAGCAACATCATTTCACTGCACTGAATAAACGACTTCCACTCATTTTGCAAAATAAATGATCTAAATTCGTTTTCAAAAAACGTGTGCGGGTCATCAACATATTGACAGCAGAACTACGGCCTAAACCTTCGTAAAATCATAACCCAATAATAACGTAAGTAGGTTGTCAACACTTGATACAGTTAAATCAAAAGGGTGAAAATCCAACAGCAGAAATATCGCAAAATGTAACAGAAAACCGAACACCACGCCCATACTATAACTTAATAAACAGTGAGGCAAAGCAATCACTGGACTAGTGGATGAAAGTGTGAAAATGTAGAGGGTGTGAAACTTATTCTGTTAATGGTGGACATGTTGCTGTGCTTGCAATACTGTCCCCAGGCACTAGACGTGGTAAGAGGAGTGCTGACTGGCAATAGGTTTGGAAAGCTGAAGGTACAGAAGGCATGGGGGTATACAAGACAATTATTCCGCAATGTCCTATTGCTTTGTGGTGGTCTGTCTTCAAGTGAATGTACGATGCGCTCATTTCAAATCACAACTAACAGTTTATAACCAATTTTTGTAGTCTTTTTCCTTCTTACAAGAAGTACCTCTACAAGCCACATATTTCATTGTCATAGATGCAGGAATGTATTTGTAATCAGTTTTTATTGTGATTTTTTTAAATTTTTCCATTTTTTTATTTTTAAATCAATTTTTAAGATTGGCGGTTCCTGAATTGAAGATGTCCTTGTAAAATCGCTGCATCATAAAATCCAGTACCCTGTAAAATTGGGATTCTACTGTACATGTAGCAACAGGAAAACGTACTTCTGGAAGGGAGAAAATAAAAATGTCAGTTCATTTAACTCTATATTATAAATTTAAAATGTTCAAATTGTAATTAGTGATGCATTTTAGCAAACTGTAGCAAGTAGGAACGTTAGATAGTCTGCTCTTACATTTTCTTTTAAAAGTCAAACTGAATTATTTGCACATACTGACACAGTATATTAACAACATAATTACTTGTTGAAGCAAGCACAATTACAAATACACCACATAAAAATATAAGATCAAAAAATAAAAGTTTTATCTGTTTTGTGATTTGGCTGGCGATTTATAAAGGCAAGCTGAATAGTCTCATGATCAGCCTATAATATCAGCATTTTGTTTCCTAGCTAAAAGCCATTCTTTAACTTCTGTGCTAATATTTTTAACATCTTCTGCATAAGTCCGACAACAGCCACCTACATATATCACACCAAGGTCCAACCACTCCTTCACGAAACTGTGCACAGGTTTGCAGCTATCACCTTCCACCCATCTGTAACAAATACACCAGAAGCAAGTTTTGAGAATTTGTTTTAATAGAAAGTAGTGATCTCACACAAGCAGGCTGAGATAAAATTAGTACAGATAGAAACATTTATTTTTAATAATACAGTCAACTCCCGATTATCCGCACTAATGGAGGGGGCCGATGCCTCGGTTAATCCAAAATCACGGACAATCCACTGTTACCCTTTCTTAGATCTCAGTAGAAAGAAAAATGGTCAAATTCATTCCTGCAATAAGGCAGCAATTTAATACAGTAGACTCTAGATTATTCGCATGAATGATTACGGGGTATGCGCTAATAATTTAAAACCAAATATAATAAAAAATCATAAATATCTTATTTATGCAAGATAAAAATCTCGTTAATCCATTCATGCACAGAACAAATTGCTTCGCCTGCTGGAAAAGACTTCAATCTTCTTTAAGCCTTTCAAAATACGGTTGCAGGAATAACACGTTGGTGAACATTGTGCTAGTAAAACACGTGTATTCATAAACAACAAGATTTTTTTTTCAACTTTGTTTCAACTACGTACTATTTAAAATGAAGTATTTTGCGTGGATAATCCGCACATGGATAATCGGGAGTCAACTGTAGTTGCAATAACTGGGACAAAAAAATACTTTAAAAGAGTCCTCCTTCATAGCTAACAACAAGCAAGCTGTACTATGGTGTGCTTACTCAAGTATTTATCAAAATACGTATACAATTTAACTCACAAATGCCAGTCTTATATCTATGTCTAGCTTGATACAGCTCACAGTTTACTAAGAAGAAATTGCGCCCTTTGCGATTAGTAGCAAGGTCAGCGTATGAGAAGACTACCCCTTTGTCAGTGCATCTGCCAGGTGGCCTGAGTGAATTACAAACCCTTGCGCACACAGTCAGCCGTGTTATATATAGCAGCGAAAAGAAAAATTATGGTAATCAGTCTAGTTTCGGTTGTTATGTGCACATACAGTATTTATCTTTCAGATTATCCTTTACTGTGTATGAAAAAAATGAAGTTAATAAAAAAGAATCATGGAAAAACATTGCTTGCATTCTTTTACACTTGTTTGGTTCGTTTTAACAAGCCGGTGGAGTAATGCTCATTGGAAGGAATGAAGAAGCGAGGGCATTATCAGGGTGTCTACACAAGTGACAAAATCCATTTTTGTGACTCTTCCTGACCAGTAAGGTTTTTTACTACATGAATTGACCCTGTTATGAAAATAAGATTTATATTTAGTAAAAGTGAAGCTCAAAAATTATCAGCACCCACCAAAACTTAAAATGTAAGTGTAACAAAAAGATGGGAATTTTACTATAATAAACATTATTTCCTTATTAAAAAATAATTGATAAATACAACGTTATTAGCCTAATGAAATATACTTACCTACTTTTACCGAACAGACTCCCACATTAGTATAATAAAAATCCAACCTACAGATACTGCAATGTGCTCTAAATCACTTTGAACTAGTCCTAACCAAGTTTTCCACGTACCTGCAAATGTTTGGTTATACCTACCAACCTACTTGAAAGCTACACTTCCCTGGCACTCAACCTTAAGAGCCAACTAGTCAATAAAAATATATTAAGCCCGAATAAGAGTAACATTTGGTACAAGTCAAATCAGAGAAAAATGAACTTTAAGTACTAGCGCACAAATATGAATCAAACTTCATTCTTAAAACACTTCAGTCAATGTGTAGGATCAAAATTTATACCCGGTAATATTAACAACAGCACCACGAAGAAACTTTAACACCAATCTTTGTACAAAACCTGTATATCAGAGCCAATGTTATATTATACAGCTGTAAGTGTGAAGACCCCAAATCCTTGTACAAATAAGAGACTTATCGTAGGTCTGGCAACGATGCACTTGTGCACCTTGCTCTCAATAAACAGTACCATTGCAGTGGTGTATAGAAATTGAAATTATGTTTCACCCTTTAGTGTTAAACGGACAAGGAGCCCCATATAATATGAGTTTTCAGTACAGTTTTGTTCTATTGCAGACCAAACTATGTATAAGTAAACAAAATTGTGGCTGTGCCAATTACACAGTCACTCAGCTTTAAATCAATCATTACACGTGAAAATGTTACAATGGAAAACTATTTCTGTGGGCTTGTTCCGAATTGCGTTACTTATTTGGGACTTTGTTGCAGTGCGTCAAAATTTGTTATTTTTTCCTGAACTGTAGGGACCCTGAAGACAGAAAAACTAGCCAACAGCAGATCCTTTCAGCCCAACGAGCATGTCGGGAAACAACTGCTGTTGAAAGTAGCACAAATTACAAAGTTTGGACTAGTTTTTTTTACTAACCTGCTTTGGAGCCTTCACTGACTAACTATTGACACGTGCCAGTGCAAAAGGGCACAGATACCAAACAGTTTAGAACAGAATCAGTAATTGTATTTAAATTTTGCTGGAAAATATTTTTTCCCGAAGTTCCTTATCAAAAACATGTTTTTGATAGTTGCTCTGGTTTTATCACGAAAAATGTATTAAATTAACCACATTACCTAGCTAAACACATTGAAACCACTGAACTCTAATCAGAAATATAATTTTACAGCATCCTCATGATCCTTTTTTAGTACTTGTAGAGAGGTATTGAAAAATTCATATAAATTACATAATATGTACAGTATGTATAAATTAACACACTTATAACAATTGCATAATGTGTTATATTCAGCAGAAATTAATAGAATTAAATCCTTACCCTTTGTTTAAATCATACTTTTCCCCACTGTTGGGGTATACAACTAGTGGTAAAGGATTGTTTTGACTTCCTGTATTAATGCCAGTAAACAGTGAAGTGACAAAATTGGGATTTACACAATTTACACCAACTGCTACAAGCTGTGAAGAATTCATATTCCAACAAGCTCTTGCTACATCCTGAAATTTTTCTCCGTGGGACGTGTGTGTGTCATCCTATTAACAAAATGAAAGATACATTATTCACACCATTATAAACTAAGTGTTTAATTGGATACAGGTGTTGGGGGTTATGCTTTTGGGAAAGATTCTAGCACACAATGTTTGTAGTTTTACCATTCCTAGATTTCAGGATAGAATCTTGTCAAACATAACTGGCTATGAGACATGCATCCTATCCACTTTCTGAAAGCCAGTAAGTACGTACAGTAATCTGACTGCTTCACACATCAGCCAGTGGTGCAGTCTTACTATCACACTGTATTTCCTTGGGCACATTCAAATGCTTGCTAGCAACAACTCATTATCTGTCAGTGGATCACGGCTGATGTGTGATTAAACTGTGAACAGCAACAAAATTGAAGTGTGGTTAGTACATTTAACAGAATGTGCACATTAATAAAATTGTTTTTTTTCTGTAATCAAGTTTTGATTGATCACAAAATATGCCCTCAAAATGTGTAATTCAATGAATAACCATTAACATTAATTATTTCAAAAGTTACTAATACTTTAAGTTAATGTCAAGTAATCACACATATTCTTCCTGTTTGCTTATGCACCTTTAGTTTAGTCTGTGTATCTGTCACAACATATTAAATTTATTTTGCAGAAAAAAGGATATTAGACACTAATTTGGCAAAAGTAATGTTTTAGTAATTATATGACACCACCGTAATCTTGAAAATCCTGACACTCCAGAAAATTTTTTAAATATTTTTACTGTGTAGTTACTTAGTATTTTAGCTGATTAAGAATATAATCTCCAGAAACAGCATAACAAATTTAGTTAACAAAGAATTAAATTAATAAAACATTATATATAAGGGAGTATTCAGCAAATACACATTATACATAACAGAGTGCTCTCAATATATATGAGCCTAGTCTTTCAATTCTTTACTGTTACAACATGCAGCACATATGAATAGCATTCCTATGTGAATTTGACAATCAAAGAAAAAGCACCTTGCAGGAGAATGAGAGCCAGGCCTTGCAGTTTGGAAACTCTTTGATCAGTTGTACCAACACCTCTCCCTCCATCTGGGCAGGGATTGTCTCCATGGCCAAGAGGTCCACCCCAGCCTCCACCAAGGCTTTGATCCGTTGGCGATGCCAGTCGGACAATTCCCGGGCACTCACGTGCTCCACGTAGTCACCCGTGTATTCCGAGTAGTCGTGTAAAGACGCTCCATATGGCCCTACTGACCCCACTACAAGCGGCCTCTTCACGGCTATGCACACATGAGCCAAAATTCTCTACTGTTCTAGTGCTGCTGTTGATTATTACAGTCAACATGGTTATTGTGGCATACAAACCACTTCAGCACCTCCCATTCACAAATTAATAACAGCCTCCATTAACATATAAATGTGTACCGTAGTTCTATGCAAGATAATTAGATGCACTACAAACTTGCTTCTGCTCGAGTGTTTAACATACTAAATTTCAGGAGTGTTTAGGTTTATAAATCAATGGCATAAAATATTAGGACAATCAATAAAACAAAGTTTCAGCAAATACACTAGAGAACAATATAGGACACTGCCTATCCTAAACATGGCAAAACACTGTGACATGCTCACTAACGGTACCTAGACAGCTAAGAGTGCAAACAAGTCATGAAATTAATATTTCTGATGTCGGCATTGCTTTATTATTTGAAGTGTTTCATCCCTGTTACAAACAAAGACGTTAGATAAGAAGTAGACTGTTACATTACTCTTTTGTTACTTGACCAAACTGAACACAGAATTATTGCAGGCAAGGATAGGGAATTGCGTACTTTAGCAAGGGTGGTGGAAACAGTTTTTTTCAACAAAAAAAAATTGGTAAAGGACATTGCATGTTATGGGCTGTATACTCCATTTCATATAAGTTGGGATAAATATGACAGCACCTTATGGGGAATAATTTTTTAGTATTTTGTGATTTTCTGCACAATGCAAGACATTTTTAGTTCTAAATGAACCTGAAATGTCCATTTCAGCATTTATACTGTAAAAATTGTCTTGTGTAGTGACTAAAATAACAAAATATTACAAATTATTGCCCATAAGTTGCTGCCAGATTTAGCCAAACTTATATGAAATGGAGTATAATAAGATGCTGTTCAATTCAGTCACACATAGAGATAGATCATTTTGCACTCTTTGGTTACAAAGCTTTAACTCGAAAACAGAAATATCAATTTCTACTTTGCATAATAGTGGAAATAATGATCATTTTGATGCGAATTATGCTAAATAAATTTAACATTATTGAACTTTCTTCTATTTCGTACAGTTATAGTAGGGGCAGCCAACCTTTTTGAAGCTGTGGCCAACAAATCCTCTAGTGTATTTGGTTTCAGGTGTTCTGTAAAAGTTTCATATTACAAGTTGATCACCTCATGTCCAACAGCTCTTATAACTCATTATTGTTAGAATTAAACTCAACAAATGGAAACCCCACTTTGTATTTTTCAATACAAAACCCAAGTTATATTACAGTCACTACTAGTAATTGTAATTTTATTGGGACCTAAATTATTACGACAATTTTTTAGGTACAGTATTTATATATTTTTTTATTTAAGCACAATATACAAAGTTATACATTGTCCCTGTTGTGAAAACTAATACACAAATAAATATCATCAAGACTGTCATCAAACATCTCTGAGAAATTGTAAATATTCTATCTAAAAAAAAGTATACTTTTTAGGAAATAAAGTGCAGCTCTACATTCATTTCTTATGAAGCAAAAAATGTAGTTAATATATTGCTGTCTGTTCTTTAAGTTCAACATTTTAAAAGGATTTTTAAAATTGTAACGTTACTGTATATATGTTCATGCATCATCCAACATGCAATGAAAACCAACTTAATTTACTTAACACATACGTAATAAATATTTTGTTTTGAAAAATAATAATGAAGAAATTTATGATCTTTAGGAAATAAAGTGCAGCTCTACATTCATTTCTTCTGAAGTAAAAAATCTAATTTATGTATTGCTGTCTGTTCTTTAAGTTAAACATTTTTAAAGGATTTTTAAATATTGTAACATTACATATATGTTCATGCATCATCCAACATGCAATGAAAACCAACTTAATTTACTTAACACGTACATAATATATGCTTTGTTTTGACAAATAATGAAGAAATTTATGATGGAATAGTATTTCATACGAACATGCACCCATTACAATTGTTGGTCTGGTGAGTATTTGATACGGGATCATGGCTTTAGAAGGTGAGGTATGGACACTAGTTATCTAATAAGGCTTTCTGATTGTCCCTCTCAGGCTGATTTCGTTCACTGAAACATCGCAAGTGCCACCTATTCATCAGTCCAGGCTTAGCATTGTCATATA
Source organism: Medauroidea extradentata (assembly GCA_003012365.1). Lineage (NCBI taxonomy): Eukaryota > Metazoa > Arthropoda > Insecta > Phasmatodea > Phasmatidae > Medauroidea > Medauroidea extradentata. The sequence goes on along the minus strand of PNEQ01044491.1, from coordinate 31,799 downwards.
TGAAGGAATCCTGTTGTTTAGCATATAACTTTTTATGTATTTGGTTAAATAGAGTTTCCGGCATACAACATCCTAATATAAAAATCTTGATGTTTATCATTCAAGAAGTGTGTTCAGCGAGCATGGATTTTCAATAAAATAGTTGTAATGATGTAGGAGGATATGGTTACATTTAAAATGTTTTGTTTTGTGTATGTTAGGTATGGTAAAAGCAGCCCTTGAAAGGCTGTATTGATATCATTTAATATGTACTAAAAATATTACAATTTCTTCCAAGCAGTATATTAAAGATTTTAGTTCAAAATCACTACACATCATCAAATTGGAACACTGTCCAGATTTTTTTTTGGTAAAAAAGAGGGACAAAGACCTACCTCTCCCAGTCCTTTTTATTTTAGGAACATGAATATTTTTCAATACCAATGTGGAGTCCACCTTGGATCATAGGTGCCATCCATGGTTGAACTTACACAAATAAGTTTATTGTACACAGCCTTCACTTCCCCAGAATAGCATTCTGCAATTAATTTAACATTTAACATTCTATTGCTGAAATAAAACATTAAAATGGTTTTAACTTAACGAAGTTTTATGTACTGTCCAGTTATGTAAATAAACTGAAATTGGCCAGTGTTTCCTATCTACACAAAAAAATGCATGCAGAGAAAATAGGTATGTGAAATACTGAGACAGTGAGAGACTAACTGAAAACCAAAGCAGTAAAACGCAACAATTATTCCACATTCATTTCGAAATAATATACAGTAAACTCCTGATTATCCGTGTCCCGATTAACCAGTTTTCTGTATGTTTAACACTGTAAAAACTAAACATTTTTGTACAAATTTTTTTTGGAACATAAGTGTTTCACTCTTGTGTGCAAGAATGGATTAACGAGATCGCGCAAGAGTGGATTAACAAAATTTCAACATTTTTTATTTTTTTATTTTTTACCATGCGTGCACCCCAGACATACATTAATTTATTTTGGTGAAAACGTTGTGAAATTCGTTATTCAAAGTTAAAACCATTTCTCATTATGGTATTATAGTAAATTAAATATAAATTCAATTTTTTTTACATTTTTATATTAACAGATGTGCTATTTTTGGGTTATCCGTGTTTACCGATTATCCGTGCATGGCGCAGCACCAATTAACACGGATAATCGGGAGTTCACTGTACAGGTATGTACCCAAAAATTCCCATAACATAAATTGCAAGTACATATTTAATGCCATATCAATAACATTTAACACATAATCCAAATTACGCATTTTAATATGTAACTAATAGTACATACATTTGGTCTTCATGCAAAAGGAATAGAAGTACTCTTGTCATTTATTTACTACACATTTTATCATTTAAAACTACAACCTTCCATACACTAGCAATGCTAAAGCCAGACTCATGAATATGTGGCACTCACAGCTATTCGGTAAACTAAACCGGCCACCATGGTCAGTTTGAGATCTGCATACATTTTAACTCAATAGAAGCATGTGTACGCAAGCAACTATGAATCTGCAGCAATTGGGAGGACTGTTTGCCTGAGTTTTGTGTGTAAAATTATACTGAATTCATACAAATTGATTACAATAAAAGAAGACCTCGATATTCACTTTTTTCTTCAATGGAAACAATAAGTACTTAAGTTATACAAGCAAGAGTGGTGCATGCATAAAGAATAACACTGCCTTTATGCTCAGAGAAATGTCTTTTTTTCTATGAGACTTTACACAGGAATTCTGTAAATTTATTTGTGGAAAGAATGGCGTGCTGCAAAATTAACCCTTTTAGTGCCAAGAGCCAAAATAACTGCTTTTGTTCCCAGTGAGTGTGAAAAATGCCAAAAGCAGATATAACGGCTCAATATTTTTTACATAAGTTATATGTACAGTAGTACAAATTTCTTTAAACTAATTTTTTATAACATTTTACAAAATGTAATGTAAATATTTTACAAACCTATCACTTTCATTGCAATCAAATTATTACATTTTTAATAAATAATTACAAATTTCTAAAAAAAATATGTTGGCACATTTTGCATACATACCTCCAATAGATCTGGCGCGGAAAGAGTTAATGCTACCCTGTTTCTATTTTATGTACCATGTTGGTGTTTTTCTAGATACAGTAGTCTTGAAAAACCATTTTTAGGCATTATGAAGGTGTTTGAAAACATATTTAAACAAGGGTGCTATATTTTTAAAAACATATAAGTTAAAATGTGTTTTCTTTTAAAAGGCAAAGTTGGAAATAAGTTTAGCAGTTTTCTGTAAAACAGAACATATGTGATATACCATATCTCTGTTCACGCGCTGCATGAAGGACTTCTCTAACTTGAAATTAAATACAGTACAATATTCATATCTAAGAAAAATTAATTTTCCACCAATTCTCACGTAAACTGACTATCCAGAAGCATGCTTCCCATGATTTGTTAGTAGGCATATGGAGCGACTTAACACAGCTGCTTGAAACACACGGGTTACAGTAGAACACCACATATTTAGCATATCCCCAGATTTTGTTTAGGCCCAAAATATATTCATGAACATAACATTAAAGTCTGAAAACAAAATAACACACCAACAAAATCGACATTTATCAGCAGATTATTAACTCTTGTTTTGTAATTCAAGCATATCATCATGCACCAACAAGGCTCCACATATAAAAAAAAAAAACATTTTTGGCCATACCTGCTTTATGTTCAAATGTGCTAAAAATAAAGATATCCCATTCACATGCATTAGCTTAAGCATAAACGAGAATTGGCACCATCAACATGAGAATGATTTTGTCACCATATGGAAAGTGCAACTGTAAATTATGCATGGCATTACAAAATTCTGTATGTTAAGTACGAATATGTTTTAACTTTTGGTATGAAGTACTTCTTTCCCAGGGGTGTAGTCCTGCACCATCCTTTATTCCTTAGAGATGCAACAGCAGAGTTCCCATCTTCACCCTAATGCTCATCCAGGCGATAAGCCCAAAGCCCTAAGACAATTTCAGCAACCTCCACAGTGGTTTGGGATGACCTACCAATGACATATATATTCCACTTTAGTTTAAGGCCCTGACACACTGCAGCCCACGGTCTGTGGATCAATGCTGGTTGAAGAGAATACTGACAGTTGTTTATATACTGCACAAAGCTACAACAGGTGATCTATAGAACATTGCAGGAGTGTTAAAGAACAGCAGGACACTACATGAAACTTAAAGGGGAGGTATGTCATGTGGAATGCAATGCTGGTTGTACAACTGAAAAACTGAACAACAGAGTTTACGACGCTGATGTTATGTTTCCAAGTCCACTGTGATAACTCATCTTTAGAAAAATGTACGCACCTCAGTCAGGTAGCCCAACCCTCCTTTGCCCCTAACATGAGGGTGGCAGAGTTCCTCTCAGTCAATCTGAGAACAGTATTTTGCTGTCCGTGGGTTGCAGGTGACTTTAAATAAAAAATTTATTTTCAAAATGAAATCTATCTTAACTCTTTTGCTGAGGGATAAAAATGTTTAATTATGCCAAAGCAGTGAAAACATTTTCTAACACATTGTTTTTTGTAAATGGTTTATTTTTGGTTAATTTCAAACGAGAAAAACATGTATCTAGTGTTTACAGTCATTTAATTCTGTGATTGACTAAAGTCGCATGTCAGAGCTGAGCAACATTTTGTATATTCAACTGTAGTCAAATGTCACAGTTAAGGAGTTAAAGCAACACTACAAGCAAAATTGGCTGGCATATGTACTGTTATGTCGCATCTACAGCCAAAGTCTTAAATGTACGTGCAGTGTTCCCACCACTGTGAGACTTTTTAAGTGGTGACCATATTATTTTATAAAACATGTCACTGTAACAAAGTCCAATGTAACTGAAGACATCAATTTTGAATGAATCCGTTACATATATCTTAACTCCTTTGCTGCGACATTCGACTATAGTAGAATATACAAATTATTTCTAAACTGCGACATGCGACTTTAGTCGAACATTGAATTAAATGACTCGGTAAACCATAGATACATTGTTTTCTCGCTTAAAAATAACAAAAAATAAACTATTTACAAAAAAAAAAAGATTTTTTATGCCTTTTTACACTATCTTGGCACAATTAAAAATTTTTACTCCGCAGCAAAAGAGTTAAGAAACAACCATCCGAGGAAGCCAGTTATAGCCAAGTTTGAGAGAGATATTTGGTCAGTACTTAAAATCGAGGTCTTCAGCGCTGGTGAGAACTGACATGAGGCGAGTATGGAGCGGCGCCAGAATGAAAGGGCGGGGAAAACGGGAGATCCCCGAGAAAACCAGCCGACCAACAGCATCGTCTGGCACGATTCCCACATGCTAAAATCCGGGGACCGACCCCGTCGGGAATCAAACCCGGATCGCCTTGATGGGAGACGAGAGGTCTGACCCCTTGACCACCGCTGCCTCTAGCCAAGTTTGAGGGTTTTTAAATAATACTTCCAGTGTATATGGTGTCTTAAAAGTCATATTCACAAGCAGTTTGAAGTGCGTTTTCTTTTCGTAGATAAGTATTGTGGATGCACGTTTACTGATCTCTGAGAAAATATGTAACTCTGAACACATTGCACGTAGTTTGAGCGTCAGCCAAGCGGCCGCCCTAAAACAGTTTCATTAATACAATAAGCTATATTGTAAGCCTAATAATCAGTAAATTACTTCAAAGCTACCCAACAGAAAGCTATAGGTTAAAGGAAATGAGAGGGTAAAAAAAGAAAGAGTAGGGAGAGCTCATCCATCAACATTCTGAGGTCAAGAGAGGCATCAATTTGCAGCTGTCCCCTCCATTAGCCTGGAGCATAGTTAGAATTTATCACATTGTAATATGTGAATGAATAATATGGTATTATACTCTATCACTTGTACGTGATTAAATGCAACACTTGACTGATAATCTATTAAAATACTTTGTTACCACAGTTTAATACATATTACTGTACTCTTAAATTGGAATACTACAGTACAAAGTCTTTGTAATCAAGCCCCTGTAGACTAAAAGTTATAATTATAATTGCAAAACTTTTATTAAGGTTGCTAATTTTGTTGAATTAAGCTACTCAAGTTTCACAGGTTCAAATAATATCTGACACAATATGTTTGTTGTGAAAATAATGATCAGTATTAAATTTACTAGGCATTTTTTGCAAGACCTGTTATGTGAACAGTATAACACTGCACACTGAAGAGAGTAACATAGGTTTACAACAATAGAACAGTCTGTAAATAAGTGGCATTTAAATGTTACAAAAATTAACACATAAAGACATAAGTTTTGATTTTTGAATATTAGAAAGGTTTAGGAGAACAAAGAATTGTACAGAAAGTTTAGCCTTATGAAGAATGATACCTGGAGTCGATTCTGCCATGTAGATATTGACAGCTTCTTGTGCTAGTTCAACAGCCTTCTTGATGAGAGAGTAGCTTTCTTCTTCAGAAAGATTTAAGTGAGTCATAAAACCCCCAATACTAGCTTGATATGTGTTGGTTATAATTGCTTCTGCACCAGCTGGTAACAAGCACAGGATTAAACTTACTGAACTTAATGATCTTAGCACTTGCATTAAACTTATCCTTATAGTTCAACATTTGTAGCCTGTTTAAATTGTGACTACAAGGTTCTCTTCTAACATTATCATTTTTAACAACTGAACTGGAGTACTTACTTACTGTAATGAAATACATACTAGTTTTCGGTATATTATCCAGTTTTTATTTAACAAGGCTGTGAATCATTCTGAAATAGACATAAACATAAATAAACACACCTTTTTGAACCAATCATGAGTTTGAATGATTTTATGTACACATGCTCACTGACATGCACATACACACTTAAAGGAATATGGGAAAATAACACACAAGCAGAGCAGCAGGCGAGTAATTAATACAATTATTTCTGTAAATGTTCCAACTTAAAAAATTATGTCGGTTATGCATGTATAAATATTACTACATTATAAAAAATACATATTATAAATATGTGCAAATACAACAGCCATTTGCCAAAACTCGTGGCACAATGGGTAAATGTTCATTTTTTCTTGGTGGTGGTTATTAGAACATTATAGTACTAATATTGTATCTACAAAGTCTCGCTGCTGAGAAAATCAGCCTGAAGAAAATTATACTGAAATGAAATTATTTTTATTAAAAGCCTACCAAAGTGTGCTGTGACATCACTGCACAGACACAAGCCTGCCTGTCCCACATTTACATTTGCTGTATAGTGTGTTTCTTGTCAGTGTATTTTGTATTAAAAAATTTCAAATTTTAACACGGAAGATAACCGTGCATCACCAATCGGCCAGCAAAAAGGATTCACGAGATATTTGAGGTCAAAGTTTTCTGATATCTAATCTGCTTACAAGAAATTTTTACAGCGTCAATTTTTTTCCTTCAAATGTTAGTGTTACATTGGTTTCTTTTGTAGGGTCTATAAGCTAGAACTTGAACCCTAACTTTCAATCTTGTACCATAATACAAAAAAATCATAATTTTTGGGTTAATTTCGTTTTGCATAACCAAATTCTACTTACATGCATGGAAATAGAAATTACAAAATTACTGGGGTTCTCACAACACCCTTCATACAAAGTCGTGTATTTTCTTGAGACAGATGTTCTCCCTTTGAAAACATGGTATACAAATTAATGCTAAAAATATCAACTAAATTATCTAGGTTTTCGGAAGTTAACACTGTGTACAAAAACTAAGAAAGAACAATACTGAGTAAATGTTTAACATACTACGTGTGTGTGTGTTTGTGTATGCACACGTGATTGTGGACATCTCGACTTACTTTCCATTCTGTGTAGCAACTACATTAATGTGAAAAATGAAAGGAAGCAATAAAAATAAATGGTGCTACATACAACCAACATGTTTATATAAACAAATAAAACCAAACTTTTCATTAAACTTAAAAATTTAACAATCTAAACTTACCTCTCAAGAAATCTACATGTGTCTTTACAACTGCTTGTGGATCAGAAGCCAAGAAACTCGCACTCCACAAGGGGTTTCCATCTATTTGCTCTGTGACATGTCGGCACAGCTGGGTGGCAAAACCTCCATCCAGAACAGTCACAGAGCCCATCCTTGATGCAGTGCACATTGTTCTGTAACATACAGACTATGTACAGTCCCTGCTGTGTTGCACCAGATAACTGTGAAGAATAATGTCTGCATCTGTACCTACCAAATCGTCTCTTGCTGTTATCGTACTTTGTTTCACAAAACTTCAATAAATGAGACATTTTTGAGGGTATTTAACTGTTTACTAGTACTTATTATCAAAAAGTTGCTCACTCAATGGCACAAATACTGTAACAAAATTTTTTTACCTATGTTGCACGTGAAAGGTGGCTAAAATGAGTGAGCTAGAAACCAACCTACAGTACCATAGCAGGAACTACGTAAAAAGTTTTACCCTAAATAAAAAGTTTTAGTTATTAAATCACAGTGACACACTACGTGGAGACATATATCCAAATGAATCAACTTTAAAATGTCTGTACAATACGTTCAAGAAAACTGGGAGTGCATCAGATTCCCCTCACGGTGGTAGGCCAAATGTTATCATCAAATTCTTAATTGGCAGATATCAGCACAGCATTATCACCACAAGTCATTGTGAAGATTGTCTTAGAAACAAACAATAGTGAATGTTACCTTCAGCTAGTCAGGCAATTCACTGGTATTCTGATTAGAAAAAGTAAAGGGTACAATTTCAATAGCACAGTGTGACCACCCATTCTGCTCGTGTCACGATAGTACACCTGGAATTGGTCGCAGGGTGCATCTCTAACAAACTACTTTAGCAACCCCGGTCTCCCGAGCAAAATACCACAATACATTTTCCTGCAGGGACAGCAGAAGCCATTGGCACACAACCCATTTCACATACTTTCATTGAACTGTGATTCAACATTCAAGGAACTGCGAAGAAACATTTCTACTGTAGTTGAGCATCAACATATGAATTTTAGGAAAAAAAATTATCCACTACAAGAATTATATTGATGTAACCATTCAACATTCCTATTATGTACTCAACATGCTATGGAATATTGCCAAATATGTATATTTCTTTTATGGATCACAGGTTTGAACAAAAACTTCCATTTTCGGTTAAATCACATGTGAATAACTTCTACTACTCTACACAGAAAGATTAACCCCCTCAAAATAAACAGTAACTACTGTAACTGACATGTGTCTGTGAATGGGAAGGCTGTAGCTCGTCACTGACAGGTCAGAAGCAGAGTGACAACAGCAAACGGCCTGGCTGAATACGGGCAGATCTAAAATCATTCAGTAGGCCTATTCGGACTCGAGTACCAGCAAATACACAAGTCACTGATGTTTGCGAAACATCAGATGATCTGCCAGACGTGTGCAAGCTTCTCTTTCCCCTTTACAGCACTCAAACATGCACAGATATCTGCTGGTTACAGTAATTTTATAGATTTTCTGTGCTCTATTGAGACATTATATCCCAAAGTATACACTTTTACTTAACTAAAGCATTTGATACAGTGAATCTCAATATTCTGATCAAAAAACTCTTAAGCCATTGGACTTGATTCCAGTTAGGCCTACCTATCGATTGACAGGTATTTCCCAGGATGTACGGCTTTACCAGTACGTATTGCATTATTTTACTTGTCATTGCATCCCCTACAACATAACGAGGAGCTTTAAACGTTATGAAGGGACATTCTATACTGTCTTAACTTTTTACTGTTCTCCTGTTTTCCAATTATCTACAACATCACCGAATGCTGCAATTTCTCACCCTCCCATATGATTCTCCAAAACCATTTAGGAACTTCATCATTTGTAACAAGTTAAGTGATTGTAAAACCAACCTATTTTCAGATTTACCTGCTATGGGGAACACAAATGTTTTTAGATATTAACTGCCTACTAATTAATATCAGCTCTTGACAGGACCAAAGACCAACAAGATTGGTGGTGAGGTTCGTTAGAGATAAATTAAGAAGACAGGGGCAGGTTGGTGTGATGAAAGGGAACATTTGGCCATCACTGATGTTGAAAGAGAAGAGTAAGTTACGTAGGAAGAGGGAATAAGAGTGAGAAGATTCAGATGATGAGCAGCAAAACAAAGCAGCGTAGGCAGTCTATGCTTGGGAGGATGGTATGGGAGTGGAATTTGTTTTCACAGGAGTTTGTTACAGTGAGCAAGTTTGAAAAGTTTAGGAGTGGTTTAGTAGATAACTGAGGAAGACGTTATAGCTTGCCATCATGTGAAATTTATTATTACTGCTATTGTAAAGAAAGTCAATATAAAAATATACAAGATGGTGAATGGACAGGGAAGATAGTGAAGTTAAGCTGCTTACAAAATAAAAGGGAGTAAAACGGTAAGGTAAGTGGGTTTTACGTCTCGTCGGTATCAATGTCATTACAGGCAGTGACACACAACTTGGTACAATGACAGGAGCTACAAGAGGAGTCTGGCATGGCCTTTGTTAAGGAACCATCCCAGCATTCCTTCGCCTGGAGTGATTTTGGGAAACCATGGAAAACTGGAATCCAGATGGCCAGAGCCGGGGAATGAACCCAAGTAAAAATGAAGATGGAATTAGGTGTGCCAATAAGGGGGAATCACTGCACAAGTTGTGCATTTAGAATTTTTGGGGGGGGATTTTATCTTCATGAATAAGATGTTTAGGCCCTAATCATAAACGAAAAATGTTTTCATGGTAAAATCTTGGTATTATCTACAAAGTAGGCTAGATAAAACTAGCGCAGTTGTATTTGTTTACGAATGTTTTTACAAAATGGTAGCCAGTACTGAAGTGTAACTCGTAGTAAATTTGTTTTTGAGTTTTTTTGGGGGAGGGGGGGTTGCACATAGGGTCATGGGGGGGGGGGGAATGGGCACCCCTGGATGGAATTGTGGTGAGAAGATTTAAAATGCAATGGGGTAGATACCATATACTTTGGAGGCTGGTAAAGGAAGGACTTAATTGATGGGGATGAGTTAGGAGGTAACAGTGAAGGGAGTTCATAAATTTAAGACAGGTTTGGGAAATGAGTGGTTACGATGAACATATCACTGGGTAATCGCCAAATCACAAGTGATATGCTATTGTTATTACTACTACAAGCAGGAACGGATTAACATACTTAAGGGGCAAACATGTCAAATGCCCAGTTGCGCTTGTTGTATGGAGGTGTTCGGACACTTGCTGAAATCATGCATTACTTTTTTTTTTTTTTAAGTCGGTGGTCAGTGTTAACACGGCCCTGATTACACCACGTTTATTGTACCTAGCAAGTCACGTAATATTTCAAATAGCCATTGTAGGACCTTAAAATATGCCCACAAACAGTCAACGGCATAAGCTCGACTATAGAGTCACCGTACAGTTTTCAAAATAAAACTCGTGGAATGTTTTGTTTACCTTGCAACATGACTAGTTCCGCAAAGTTGGCATTAGCAATATATTTAAAAATTCATTAAATCATCTTACGTCTGTTCTTATATACATTTCTAAATCCCATTTAAAACAAACTTATAGCGTACCCTATACCTGTCGATTACTAGAGGTGATGCCGCACTCGTGCTGTAGCCTACTGGTCCGTCGGCCGTAGTGGTTTACTATTTGTCAAGTCTTCAGCGAGAAGCGCCAAATGCGCTTATATAAAAGTGTACTCCTGTTAAACGTTCTTATCAGTGTTGATAAAGCTTAATCACTCGAGTTTCAGTTGAGACCTTAGGACCGATTACTCGCACTGCTTTATTTGCCCACTCGTTAGCCGGAACTTTGTGCTTTTCATCACTTCACTTGCTCTGCGAGTCACTTCTCTTTACGCTGAGGCTATTATTATTTGTTACTATCCTCAGTTTTTATATTTCATTCAAAAGTAAACTACTTATTCCATAACCTAGGTCGTGTTGTAATTGGTGTGTTTACAAATTATCATTTTGGATATCGATAATCACTTCAATGGCATAACACCTAAAAGTCATACAAAAAATAAGGACAAGGTGTTAAAATTGTCTTTAAGAGAAGGGAGGGGTCGAAACGAACTCATTTTCTTAAACGAACGAAATAATTTTTTAATTAAACATTTTATTTCCCTAAGTATATTTGTACATTTGGTAACAGTGCTTCTGACAGTGTTGCCAGAAAGCTGATTTGGAATTCTGGTACGCACTGAAAATTCTGGTATTTTTTTTTTAATCCTTGTACAAAAAATAAAATTTTGCAGATTTTAATGTTTTTTTAAAACCGTTAATGTCAATTTCAATAATTTACACTAAAAAAATGTAATAAGATCAATGTATTCATTTCAGTGTAATGTTTACATTATATTTTGAATTTCTTTAAAATTTTAGCAACATTATAGGTTCATAGCTAACTAAGCAAAATATATTCATAATTGAGAAATACACTTACATCTCACAAGTTCATTACATACGTAATTCTGGAAATCTGATGCTTGACAATCAAGAAGGAAAGAAGTCACATGGGCACTATAGGTCGTTCGGGATAAAGTGGGCACTAAAAATTTAACCCTTGAAAAGTATCACTAGCCGTTACTGAATAGTATTCAACAATAACTAAGCATAGTTCCCTTACGGCTTGTGTTGTCGGCAGCGATTTGCCTAATAGTTCAGAGTATTTTCCTACTTAAATACAAAAATACTAAAATAAAATTAACTGAGTTACACATACTTATACAGTAGTTTGCATAATTAATAAAGTTTTATTTATGAAACTATAAGGATTCCTACTGACTGCAAAATTTATCTTGCTTGTCCCACAGGTTTTGAGAGAGTGCCACACATGAAATGGTACCTACCTACTGCGCAACTACCCGCCCCACATTTCTCTTCCCAGCCAGAAAGGGGGAAAATCACGGAGCCTTGAGTGTGCTACAACCAATCAGCAGATGCGCATACCTCCACTGGTTAGGGGCAGGAGGAGGAGGAATTTTGAATTTTCCTAGCCCGCGTGACAAGTACACGTGCAAACATCAACGCTGAAAATTGAAATTTTCCAGAGCTTCTTTTTGGTGCTCACTTTACTCCAATCACCTATACATACGAAAGAACTAGACAAAATTCTGGTACGTCTGGCAACACACCCTCTGAATTAACGAACTGCTCTGACTGAATCCTTACTAACTTACTAGCACTATGCGAAAGACCTGTGAACTAAACAAACATGCGGAAAATTCAGTCCCATGCTCGTAACTTTCTACAGTTTAAACATTGAATAATGAATAACTTAATGCCTGTATATGAACGATTATATACATATGGTGCATTTAGTCAGCAAATCCATGTGCAGGAAAATTTGGTAACTGTATTTATGCAGCACATGAATTTGTAGCATAAAAACAAATAAAAATACTTACCTATACTTTACGTGAAATGTTTGCGATGTTAGAATATACCCTATATATAACACAAAACACATTTTTTTACCTTGGAAAATTGTGAAACTTTATTCCATCTCAAATAAACCCTCTTGATTTGACTCATTAAAAAATCCACAGTGCCAGTTAATAATGTACCTTAAGATTTTAAGAATATAGAAAACATCTTTAGATACCTGTATAAAAGTGGAAATTGAAACAAAAAAATGATATGCTTACCTCGTGTGCCAATTGTCACTGATATATTACTTTGCTTATTTGTGCATGAATTGATTGGTGCATGCCTGAATCAGACCAATAACATTAATCAGTTGCTGGAAAGTTACAATTCTACAAAAGAAATAACTTCATCAATATGTAAAGCAACAAATAAAAATTAAAATCAGTATGGCTGTCTGTGCGAAAATTCAAACTGCTCTCCTCTATCCCCAGCATTTCCGTGCTAGTGCTCACTAGAAGCCCTGTGAACATATTTAATATTCTCAGTCAGGGCCTATTGACTTGATACCCCTAGGGAGTAGAATATGACCATGGAAAGACACTACCACACCATGGCCATATTTCTTCTTTGCTGGAACACTGAAGTGTCTGGCCAATAAAGATCTTGTTTGGAATGCCAAAGATGCCAGCAAGCCTCTCAGTATCAGTAGCCGCAAGAGCAGAACGCTTATCATCAGCAGTCTCTCTCAGCAGCAAAAATGTTGGCTCCGACTGACATCTGATGCAATGTTCTAATACAGTGGTATTAGCACTGCAAAACATTTATGTTAGTGATAATGTTAATAAATAGTGAAAATGTTCACAAGTACCTGTTTCAGTAAATGTTGAGAACATTGTGTTTTCTAGTTTCATTGCTTGTAAGGGGTACTTCTTTTTAGCATTATGTCTTTCATAACTGACTTGTTTAGTTTCCACATTACACATGCTTTATTCAAGAGTGATGCTATTGGGATTCTCTTTATTCCATAAGTTGGGAGTACCAAACTTTTAGTTTATACTCTTTTGCGAGACTTACTGTGTTTAATTTATTAACATAATGTTTACTGTCGACACAAATCACACCTACCTCAATGAACACTGAACTTGCAAATCATCTATGGCAGTTAAATTTATTGCAGAATCTAATGCCATGTGTAATCATAACACATTAGCACTCAATCAAAAAATCAATTAACATATTACGAACTGATTTACAACTGCTGAACGACAAAGTCCGCATGTATATTTGACAATGCTTTCATAAACGTCATGTCACACAAGATACAAAACTTATGTGGATTTAAAAAAAAAAACATAATTACGCTTTCAACACATCACACATCATTCACTTCAGACCCCCTGTTTTCCATGTCATAAATTATATGAAAGTAGAACTGTTGAACAACGAAAGTGTTCCAAAAACTGAGTTGATATACTTCTCTGTGTTATTAAAATGTTACTTTCAATAAACAAAGCTCTTAATTAGCTATGAACATTGCCATTATTAACAAACCGAACACATGTTACTGTGTACCCACAACCATAACACTATTCTAATAAAACCACATGGTTTCCTGAAATTGCTACAGGCGAATGCTGGGATGGTTTCTTAACAAATGCCATGGCAAACTACTCTCCCAGTTCCTTTCAATATACCAAGATTTGTGTCACTGTCACTAATGACCTAGCTATTGATGAGATGCAACGCCCATGTTCCTTACCTAAAAAGGCTATGATATTAATGAACATTTGTGCCCACCATACTTCAGAACACAATTATGGCATACATGTTTGTAACAATAATTTTGTGACGCTTTTCCATTGAAGCTTACAAATATGAAACTTCACTACCTACATCTTTGTCCATGCACAAGAAAGCTACATATTTTGAGGTTATGAGAAATGTACCACAAAAATTACTTTTGACTTGAAAAATTAATCTCACAAACACAAAAACTTTAAAAAATAAGCTTTCAAATAGAATTAGCTTACTATAATTTAGGGTAGTTTGCAACATTCTCGTTAAAAATATGAATTGCATCCCTAAATAGAAAGGTTACTTGTTTTTAAATTGTCTGCTTTTAATGAGACTTCCTTACCTCCTTCGAGCCAGTAATTTCAGTAGGAGGTATAGCCTCTAACCCAGATACCAAACCATCTTTCGTCAGTAACTGGCCAACAGTTTCCGCAGGAAAGGGAGTGTTCGTTGGCAGTCTCAGCTGTTTCAGTAGAAATAGGAACACAGCCTATAAAATCTGGATAGTGGTCATTCGATGAATTTGAGTCAGTAAAAATTGGTGTGACAACTTGAAAACTTACATTATAACACAGTTGTTAACTAAATTATGAATGTAATAAAAATATAATACAGCTTATCCTGCACGACCCAAAAATAATTGGTTAAATCAGAACTAATTTTTAAAATGTTATTTTTATGTTTCATTTTAAAGATATAGTAAGCTAATTTAATTTGAACATCTTTTAACTCTCACACGTAACTCAATAAGTTATTTGGATTAATATTGTCTGAAAAGCATCTTCTCAATGAGAGAGAGAGCGAGAGAGAATTTGGTAAGCATTTGACATTGAGGTCTTCAGCGCTGGTAAGGGATTACATGAGGTGAGTATGGAGCAGCACCAGAATGAAGGGGCGGGAGAAACGGGAGATTCCCGAGTAAACCAGCCAATCAGCTGCAGCATCGGGCACAATTCCCATACGCGAAAATCCAGGGACCGACCCCGCTGGTAATGAAACCCGGACCGCATTGGTGGGAGGCGAATGGTCTGACCATTCGGCCACCATGGCCCCCTTCATCTCAATGATCCAATAAGAAATTTTAGACTTTCAATAGATTTCGGTTATAACACAACATGGCAATACACGACATTCAATGAATTTGGAAAAAAATTTTAGCAAAATGTGACCGTGTGGAAGGGCCTTGCGTAACATTTCATTTATTTAGCTATTCGGACTGTAGAATGGAATTATTTAAAACTCAATTACTGCAATAACACAACCCGAATTCATGAAACTTTTATAAATGTTACATTTAAACTGGTCATTGTATATTCATTCATTTGCAGATTAAAGAAAAAATTAAAGTTTTCCTAATCTCTGTATTTAGTGCACTTGACTAACAACCTGTGCATAGCTAATCTCCCAGCTATGGAGGCAAAAAAGTTTTGTAATGCAAATGATATAGACTTGGCAATCTGAGATGTTGTCACTGAAGTAGTCCTCAACAACGATTTTACTGCATTGCACACATACATCCAGAGATGGAGACTTAAACCTAATCAATCTAAAACTGAGGTACTGACTTCTATCTAAATAATAAGTTGGCAAAAGTAACAATAATAGTACTGCTTGGAGGTGTTACTTTCAATAATAATACACACCCCAAATATCTAGGGATAACAATTGACCGCACTGTACAAAAAACACCTTGACAATACTGCAGCAAAAATACCAACTCAAAATAACAACTTTCAGAAACTCTGTGGAAAATTAAGGAAATAATAAAATTCTATTCTGACGACGACTTCTTACCATTGTAGACCCTCAACATAAAAAAAAATCTGTAAGCAGCTGCTCATTCCCTTTTATGTAATGCAGCAAGATTTTTTTATATGCTTCAAGATGCTGTACAAATACAAGTCTAAGAAGCAACATACATCCAGCAGACATGAGGTCATTATCTTGCAATAACAGTTCAAGGTCTTCACTCCTATCCCAGACAGTAGGCAAAAAATGATACATTTTATCTCTCCTGTTATCTCAAACATAATATGAATATACTATATGCCTTGTTTGTTTACTTGTTTAATGTGTCTGTTTGGTTTGATTTAGTCATCACCACGTTATACAATACGCACTTGACAAAAAATTTAAATAAATAAGTAATAACAATAATAATAAAATTGCTACTCTTCTGCAAACAAATCAGAAGTTAGAAAAACAACTGTATTGTAAATACTGTATACAAAATAATAGTGTCATAAAATATGTAAACATACGTATGAAACAAAAATTTGTTTCCAAGTTTACGGAATGATTTTAAAAATCTTTAATTTCCCTTCTTCTAGGCTATCTGTTTTACCTGTCTCTCGATACAGCCCATCAAAAAAGCATGAACTCAACACCATAAGGGAAAAAATTAGTTAACTGGTTTTAACACTGTACTTAGTTCAAAAGGGCATTTAAAAAATGTTTCAAACGAAATCAATGAGAAAGGCATTGCCTATTACGTCCTCCATGTTGTGAACCATGCCAAGAGGAAAAATCATAAGGCAATTTAATGTGTGTTGATTTTTAGTGTTTGGTGTACTCCATGAGTTCAATTTACTTTTATGTAATAAAGTAAATTAGCTTCCAGAGCAGTTACTCGTGACCACTTTTTGGGACGTTATTTTGGCCAACAGCACTATATAAAAGGTAGTCAACTGCGGTCTACATTGTTGCTATCTATCCTGCATTTTGTGATGGTGAATACGTTTCATCACCTATAAACTTGAAAGTATGGTTTTGACTATACTAAACATAATACCGAGAAAACAATAAAAAATTGTTTTTCCCACTTTACTAAATAATGTATTAACACATGGTACTACACATACTTGTAACATATACATAATGGATTTGTACTACCTATTTAAAAAATTTTTCTTGACAATGAAAGATAAACTACCATTTTGGCATATACTTTTCTTCCAAAGATGTTTCTTTATCAAGATGAATTAATATTTAATTAATTTATTATTTTGTTTTTCCAAACAGGATTTTCAAAGCGAGAGTTTTGCACTCTTGAGAAGTAACTATGTACACATACTGTACATGAGACAAGGATAAGGTTTTGTCTGGATTTGCTGCTATGTACTCTTTTCCACTTGCCCTTACAACCTCCACAAGATATAAGCATTTATCCCCTTCATTAAGAAGGGCATTATTCCTTGCGTCAAAATAATAACAGTGAGTCGAAGAATATTTGTTGTATTAAATGCTATACAGTTTAGGCTTACTGCTTTATTAGAGTTACAACTCTTTTTTTAAAAAAAAAAAAAAAAAAAAAAAAAATATATATATATATATATATATATAAATAAAAAAAAAAAAACACACATATAGTGAAAAGTACATTCTACTCTGTTTTCAATGCCTTCTGTTATTGTTCGAAAATGCCAACTTGGAAATTTGTGGTATGAGAATTTGAAAGGAATAAATTTGAACGACACACCTGCAACAAAGTATGACACCAGAACCTAAATACTTTGTTATCATTTAATTTGTTTTGTATTTCACTTCAATGAATTGATTTTTTGTTACTAGAACAGATATCAATAGGTGAATCTCTCCCAGCAATAAATATTTAATTACAGTATTTACATGTGCATTTCACACACAGGAAGGATTAAAATAAAAGTCCTGTCAATTAAGGTAGAGTCTCTAACTGCGAGTGTAAAACATTTGAGTGAATTATGTGAAAGAATTGCCTCATATTACTGGACAATTCTGAAGTTATACCTTTTGAAAGTTTGTTCTCAGGTAATTATTCAAAATCTAAATTGACACTGATAAAATTTTAAATGCGCCGATTGATAGTTCGAGCGTACATCTCAGCACCTCTCAACTCAGGCATGAATTTTGTTCTCAAAACATAATGAACTGATTGTTTAAACTCATTTATCTACCTACTGTGACGTGCACTGGCACGAAGCACTTACTTGGCCTCTTATCATACAGTAATTTCAATTTTTTTTGTCTTAATTAATATTTTTTTTCTCTGCTTATAACAAATTAAGTAGGCCAATTTAACCAGGTATAAGGATGTATACGGCGGGATCCAACATATTAATTGGGGATGCGAATAGAGAAATTTACATTAAAATTTTCCTTTTAATTTTAAATTTAACTTTAAAACAAGAGAAAAGTATTTAATTTTACGTGTCAATGCTATCGGATTTATGTTGTGTTTGGACTCATTTTAAAGCTAATTTAATTTCTAGCAACTTTTCTAAGTAAACTTTTCTTATATTTTGCCTTGTTTGGATTTTTTAAATTTCAAGTAGCCTCTTAGCTTGCTTCTCCTGGAATGGGATTTATGTGGCAGGCTAGTCATAGTTCTCTTGCTTGGAAGCACGTACAGAGAAGTGCTGGTTTTTTAAATTTCAAATAAGCTCTGAGCTAGCCTGTGCTTGGATGGATTTATCTGGCAGGCAGGTCAGAATTCACTCGCTTGGAGGCACGTACAGGGACGTGCTGGAATGCGATGAGCTCTGCCGGGCGTTTCTCGATCAACGTGGGTGGTAGTGTCGGGCGCAAAACTCCGTGAAGGTGTTGATCCGCGACAGATTGATGACGCTGCACATCCCCCAATTAATAAACTAATAAATTTTTAGCTGGTATTATGAAATAAAATGTTTTGTAAATTTATTAGTATCTATGTTACGTACAATTTATAGGTTATAAACGTTAATTGACCAGCTTTTTAGGCAAGTTGGATCCTGATGTATCCCTCCGCCGCTCAGCCGAGTAAGTCATAGAGTCTTCGCCCGGGAGGTGATTAGTTGGGGCGTCATGGCAGCAGGAGGAGGACGTATTAGACAGGGCAGAGGGGCTGTGAAGCCTAGAGTGCGGATTCGTTAGTCGAACTTAGCTTTATTTTCTTTCTTTGTTGGCATGCTGCCTTTTAATTTAATAGTAAACAACCAGTAGATATTCATAACCATATAGCCGGTGATTAAGGCAGATAAAGTGCCGGGCCAAGTACTACTATTCACACAGAGGGCAGGCGGTAATGCCTAATACGTAGATAGAAAAGTCACCTCAACTAACTCTGGGCGAGCACTCGCTTTATGAATTGCCATTGTCCGTTCAAGTGCATCAAAAGAAAGGTTAAATAAAAAAAATGCAGATACAAATTTTCTTATTAATATTTTTTATCCGTTTCGGACTAACCTCACTGTTATCCGGGCATCAATATAAAAGGCACCGCCTCTACATCAACTCGCTGTGTTTTGCCATCTTCCTGGCTAACTACTTGCAATAGCAACGGAGGAGAGTTACGTTCCCTAATCAACAACAACTACATCAGCGACGTAGGCGTAGAGGAGCCCCGTCACATTTTACCGCTGCAAACAGGAACTCGTAAATTTACATATAAATAATAACAGCACGGCGACGAGGACCCATCACACTACACAATTTATACCAGGATATCACTTATCAAAACATTGCATAAAGGCGACTTTAAAACTCGGATTGCATCATTAACATAAAAATATTAGTGGCCTATCAATTTGCCTAATCTTACGATGACACTATCTATTTAGATTTTCAAAAGGCATAATTATCTCACGTCCGTCATAATTTGAAGTTGTCAACAATCGCCTTCTTAATGCAGCACCTAAGACAAAGCAAGATCCTCGAACGAGAAGAAACCTAAATGCCATAGAAAAATACACTTACCAAACTTCCTGAAATTGATTAAAAAAAACCTGAAATAACTTAAAACAAAAGTATATAATTAAGTATGTTAAAATTAAAACTAATATTTACGAACATACAAAATAAATGGAAGGTCTGCATATTAATCTGAAACAACACTGATAAACAAAGCTTCTCACTGGCAATTTATAAACAAAATAAACAACAAATTATCAATCAATAATTGTCATTTAAAACAATAGTTAAAATTGGGAAAAATGACCTCAAATGAATTAAATAGGAAATACAAGAAACAGTACTCATTAGAGTTTGTTAATTTAAATTGATTTTCCGATCACAATCTTATTTTTCTGCAAAATATTACTAAAAAAAAAAAAAAAAAAAAAAAAAAAAAAAAAAAAAAAAAAAAAAAAAAAAAAAAAAAAAAAAAAAAAAAAAAAAAAAAAAAAAAAAAAAAAAAAAAAAAAAAAAAAAAAAAAAAAAAAAAAAAAAAAATAAAAAAAAAAAAAAAAAAAAAAAAAAAAAAAAAAAAAAAAAAAAAAAAAAAAAAAAAAAAAAAAAAAA
>PNEQ01044491.1:0-11246 GCA_003012365.1 Medauroidea extradentata | reverse complement strand
CCTCCATACTCATGAACAGTCACTCGGTATTCCATTATATTTTTTTGGCAAGGAGAAGTCGTATCTATAGGCAATACAAGTTAAAGTGAACACTAAAAAGTCAACCTTTGAGAAAAATCACTATTCGTTACCACATATAATTGAACATTAACAATGTTTGCCTTACTCTTCGTATGACTGGCAGTAAATTACTGAATGTAGTTCTACCAATTAGGTTAATTGAATACAACAAACCTGAATCAAAATCTAATGACCTTTACATATTTGTATCCTATGTAAAATTTACAAACTATTTTAACAACCTTTCCAAAAAAAAAAAAAAATATCTGTGTCCTGGGCTCATCGAGGTAGTACAACACCACGTCTCGATAGGTTACTGTAGAGTGAAACTCCTGTATAGGTTGTTTCTCGCTGCTCATTCCTGCTTTTCGGATCGTCTGCCTTGAATATTGACCAACTTAGTTTTATTCTTAATAATCACGTTTCTTACAAATAAAAAAAAATACATACATATTTTTTTAAATATTTACGTAAGCATCACTCTGACGCGAACAATACCTCAACATCGCTACTGGTTAGATAGATATCGTGGGTTGATGGAAAACAAATTTTGTGCTTTTTCAACCTTTTGGGTGTCGAATTTCGAAATATTTTAAATTTTCATCTTAGACATTTTGTATAAGTATCCAACTGAAGTGTAAATCACATAGCTAGCCCGTTCAGTCGAATCAAAATAAATCATTCACTAAAATAACACGTATCACCTCTGCACAGTATTGAGAAATCGAATTTCGAAAAATCTGATAACTGTTTTGCGATAATTTATGTAATCATCATCCTGAAGCAAAAATTAATTGTATATCTCGACGGGTTCAATAGATATCGAGGATTTATCTAAAACACATTCAAGGTCTTTTCACCACCTAAGAGAGTAAATTTCGAAAAACCCTTGAATCACGTTTTAGAATACTTTATTGGTATCTCGTGGACGCAAAAACAGAACATTAGCCTGCTGGGTTCAAGATATATCGACGATTAATTGAAAATGCTTTTCACCACTTTTCACATCCTTAGGAGGCGAATTTCGAAAATTCCTGAAATTACTTTTTAGGTATTTGAGTAAACAAGAATCACGTCGCTGTATAAAAAGCTATGGGATCGATATATATCAAATGTGAGTCGAAAACTCATATTACCCCTTTTTTAACCAGTTTAGGGCCGAAATCTGAAAATATATTTTAAATGGTACTTGGAATATTTACAAAAGCACCAATTTAAAGCAAAGAGCACTTCGATAACTCAATTGATTCGATAGCTATGGAAGGATAATCGAAAACACATTTAATGTATTTTCACCCCTTTAAATAAAGAATTTCGAAAAGACTGTGAGTCCTGTCATAGACATTTGTAAAAGTAACCAATTAAAGTTAAAATCACGATGATAGCCAATTGTGTTTCAAAGATATAGACGATTCATAATAAACACATTTTGCCCCTTTTTACTGTCTGGGGGTCGAATTTCAAAAAACCTAAAACTACTTTTTGGGTATTTACGTAAGCAATATTTTGAAGTGAATATCAACTCTCTATCCCGAAGGGTTCGATAGATATCGATAGTTGATTGGAAACACATTTAAGGTCTTTTCACCCCCTTAAATGTTGAACTTCGAAAAATCCTTAAAATGGCTAATATGCATTTTTGCGAGTGTCCTATTAAAGTAAAAATCACGACGATTGGCCGTCGGGTTCGAGCTCTATCGACGTTTTTTCGGAAACACATTTCACCCCTTTTCACCCACTTAGAGGTTGAATTTCGAAAAATCCCGTCTTAGTACTCGCCTACGACCTGAGGGGAACCCCCACAAAAAATTTCACGATTCTAGGTCCAGTGGTTTGGGCTGCAGTTTGATATGTCAGTCAGTCAGTCAGCTTTCATTTTTATATATAGAGATTAAGATTTATCTAAGGTTTCGGATGCCACCTGGTAAAAATTTTCATGTTAGTGTTTGTCACAAGTTTCACATTTATTCTAAATGCCTTTGTGTTAGATTTTGATGATTTAAATTTGAAGCAGGGTCTTTACCTTTTGGTTCACAAGACATGTTTGTCTTTTGATAGTTGCAAATTGAAAAGTGGAGCCCGTGGACGAGACGATACTAACCATAAGGGATAAGGAAATCCATTGTTTAAACTGAATGTTTTGGAGATTTAATAATGAACCTTTCTGTCACTGGACATTGTTGCAATTATCTCTATATCAGAAACTTTTCTTACGTGTTTCGCTGACACGTTTTGATGCTTTAGCCTTTGTACTGTGGGTAAACACGGTAGAGTTGTAGGCCAAATTGGTATTTTAATTGGTATCATCGAAGCAATGTACTGCTAGAGATTGTTCGTCAATAGTGTAATTATATTTTGGATTGTTTTATATCTAATATAACCCTATATTTGTGTATTTAAATATATGATCCATTGTGAAGGATTATTTATAAATCATATAGCAATGACGTACTTCCACATTTTGCTTGTAATATACTAGTATGTATGGGATCCATACTTGTTCCATTAGGATGTTCACTTATATATGTACACCTATCGGTGGTGTCTTGTAATGTAATAATCTTGACCTTCATGCTTGCCAATAGTTACGTTTTTGCAAATTGTTTTAGTATTGAATATTTTTTCTCAATTGTCCCTTTTGACATTGGACAACTGTAAAAAAAAATAATATTAACAAAAAACAAGTGACATGTACACATGTTCTTACATGGAATGAATAAATGTTTTAGGACATATCAAATTCAGGTTTTCTGCATATTGATCTTTGACAAATTTGGAAGATGTTTTATTATAAATTGTGATTACTGCCTTAAACGCAACTCAACCTTGCAGTTGTAGACATTCTGTATATTTGTTGCAACACTGTTAGACAAATGGTGAAACCACACAATCAGTGTACAAATTATATGTTGATTTCAGTGTATAGAAATGTGAGAATAATGACACATAATGAAGGGTTTTGAATGTTTCATTTTCTTAGATTTTTTATATATTGTATACTCTCCTTGTTTGTCCCCCGCAATTGCGGGCTTTATGTACAAGGAACACTGTTCATAATTCTAGATAGTCAGGCTGACGATCATAAAATACAACAATTTACAGATTACTAAAGACATCACATAATTTGGCACTGATTAGGCATGTGACCATGCACATTTAAATGAAGTCCCTGCCACTGCCAGAGTTTTTAATGAATTTTACCTCTTCCTCCTCCTCGTGTTTCAGCACATGGTATACTGGCATCTACAGAGAAATAAGTGTACATCGCGGGCATTGAAAGTACTTTTAATAGATTTACATTACAATTTATAATCAATTTTGGTCAAGAATTATTCATTAAATTTTTGGATTTTATATTAAGAGCCCTAAAAACCCTGAAATTGCTATTTTCTTTATTCCATTGAGGTTCTAATATATGTCATTCACATTCTATCATATGAGGTTCAAGTTGAAAAAAAAATGTGGGAGTTACCAATTTTTGTATCACGAAGGATTTTGCTGGGGGGAAAACAGTCCTTAATTGTAAAAAAAACGTTTTTTTTTTTTTTATGAATTTAATTAAGTTTGTTGCATACGTGGATTATAGTGTAGGGGGTATTTTTAAGAGCTGATGCTAATGCATCATCTAATTCCAAATTACATAATTAGTTTTGACTGATACTGATACTTAACATCGCTATTGCAACAACTCTTAGTATTAACATTAAAATGGTTCAACATGAGTACATGAATAATTTATAAGTACAATATTTTCATTGAAAAACCCTTACAAAAAAAAAAACACAAAGTTTTGAAATATGCCTCTTTATTATCAAAATCACATGCACTGAGCCAATTTGTCATCTGTATTTGCTGAATCAAGCTCGTCAAGCAAGCCACAATTTACAATGTGACTGACACATTCAGCTACGACTTTCAATCTGCTGTTAGGAGGACTGCCGGTTCCACAATCTATTGCCTCAGAGACTGAGTGTCCAGAAAAAAAATTGCACTTCACCACATGGTTGATACACTGAAGAATCACATTCCTCTCATGACGTATTTCTTCTCTTAACAGCTGATAAAAAAAAATTATAATTAGAGAACTGACACATTTACAAAATCCAAATAAAACTGCAAGAGGTTGAAAAAAAATTTTTAAACACAGTAAGCTGGGTGGTTTGGGACACTTTAAAAATTATTTTCTGCATGTATGGTAGCCCTTAATAAAAAAAATTTACTTGCGACAAATTTCAAATAATAAATACAGTATTTACTCGAGTCTAAGACGCACTTCAGCCTTTCTTTTTAAAACAAGCCCAATCTTGCCGTCATGTCAACTGTCGCTTGTTGCCCCACCAGCCCAAAGCAAAGTTACAGACAGATGTGTTATAGAAGCGGCAGCTGCTGCACCGCCTCCCTCCTACACCATAACCCCCATAAATGTTGGATAGTTACTGTGCAGCTTGCATCCTGTACCGCCGCAGTTCAGCTACATGTTTATTTTCCACCTCCTCCACCCTTTTCAACGTCCAGCCACCTTCGTTACCGTGTATGGCAGAAGATCCAAAAGGGAATGGGAAAATAGACAGATTTGGTTTCGCGTGTTTAGTAGTGGCACAAAGTTAAGTTTGAAGCCAATAAGTAGTAACAAAATTGGGCGCACGTGTCTGCATTGACTTTGAATAAGGTCACAAGTTTGTGATTTTATTCCAGCAGTGTGCCAACAGAAAAAGTGTCTGACCTACATGAGCGCTACCAAATCTAGGCAGACAGTTCGTTAAAAAGCAATGCTAAGTCTAGACATGCTCGTTTTCACACACTGCCCACCACCGGTGATTTTTTTTCTTTGTTTTTACGATTTTATTTTTCTTTCTTCCCCTTCAGCTGTCCAAGCAGACTCGTTCCAAGACAAAAAAAGGTGGCTTACCCTTGTTCCCACACTTCCTGATCGTGTGTACGATGACAATGCAGTGGCCAGCCCATAAGGATTTATTGTTTCTCGCTCAAGTTTATGGGACATTTAGTGTGTTACATTATAATTTATAAGTAGTGTACACTAAATTAAATGTTGAAATTGCCATTAAACTAAAATATAAAAACACATACGGCCGATTATCTGAGCATGAAGAACAGCAAACGCACAAACACAGGAGATAGTAATGCCAATGCGTCCTCTCATTCACGTCCTTGCTACGTATCTCAAAAAGTTCCAGGCCCTGGCAGTAAAACACGAGCTGTAGCAATTAGCAAGCTAAGCAGAGATAAGCGGTAGTTGTGTTAGGGTGGCGCCTGTGTAAGCAGAAGAGACAGCTCTCCCAGATGCATTTCTTTCTGTATGTGTGTGTCTCAGGTACAGCACAGCCGGCAGCAATCGTTCTTAGTGAAGAAACAGCATATGTCCGCAGTAATTCAGTCAGAGCACGCAGTTCTTGTTCCAAATAGTCGTGTCGTCATCTGAGCTGTGTTATTGATCGCTCGGCACGTAAAGCACGTAGCTGGGCGCTTTGCTGCGGTGTTAAAATGGCCTAAGACTCAAATACAACTCGTATTTGTTACAGTTCGCGACGTGAATTGAGACGGAGCTTTCGTTCATGCTTATTTCTAGATTAATGACATGATACTCCACTTTGTAAGTACACACTAGCAATTCACGGAACAAATATTTTTTTTTTCCTTTTACAAATTTTTTTGTCTACATCAATTAAAATGCTGGCGAATGTAAGACGCCATCGATTCTAAGACGCAGCCCACTTTAAGGTCTCGAAAAGCCTAAAAAACGTGCGTCTTAGAAGCGAGTAAATACGGTATCTACACAACATTAAATTAATTTTTACACATGGTTAAAAATTATGAAAAATTAAATTGTGTAAAAGTGTTTGCAATTAACCTCATGTGATTAAAGTCACCTCTGCTTGCAGTACGTTATCTAACTCACAGTGGTAAAATATATGAGTTACAGAGTTACAGTTGGCCGCTGCAAATTGGAATAAAAATCAACTACGTACTTCATTAAATAATGTACCACTGGCAGTTTGAAGTGAGCACGCCAGTCTCGAATGTCAGCGCCAAGTCCACCTACTACTCCCTTGCCCTCCTTATCACACACTATCTCTCTCTTTCACTCATGACAAAGTTGCTGTAATGTCCACTATAGCTTAGATGTACTCGCCAACATGACAATCCATAACAATGCAAATTTAACTCAAACCTGAAAAAATGCTAATTTTTCACTGATTTTGACACTGTAAATAAGCTGAAAAGAACTTTTAAGGAAAGAAATTCATTACAGAAGAAAAAAATGTGAGATTCATAATTTTATTGGGGAAAATTATGCTGACTACCCACAATGTTTGAACTACTCTCTGCACACTAAATGAGAATATGTATCAGCAAACTCCTTTCGTGTTTGGTATATTCTTATTCACCAACCTCCTGATTAACTTTTACATAGCTCGATACTCTTAATTAATTTATATGTAATATACTGGCTGCGAGAGGAATTAAAATTTATTGTATGTACTACTTATATAATTTTTAGGATGCAATTTTTACCGACAGCACCATAGAAGATGGCTTCCTTCTGGTTGGACATCAATACTGTCTACAGTGGCACAATCTATCTACTGTTTTGTGAATTTGTATGGTGTACACATCTGCCCCTGTGTTGTTAAAATATGTGGATTTGTTTGTGGAATTTTGCTTAGAATGAATACCTGACTTTGTGTGGAATGTTCAGTTCTAAAATAAAGAAAACAAACACTTTTATTTTATGGTTATAGAAATAATCTTCAACTTTTACACTAAACAATAAAATAATTTTACGCATTTGATGTTCTACTTTCTGCCAAATATTGGAGTGAACTAAATTTGTCATGTTGTCAGCATGGCAAGTATGTATATAAATCAGGATATGTTCATTTTTTGATTGAGCTTATCACTATGTGTGTGGAATTTTGTTGTGATATACTGTATGTGGACTACGGATGGTTGGTTTGGCAAAACTGGTCTACCATCTATGGACTCAGATGTATTGTTTATATGTATATACGTTATATAAATAGAAACAACTCTTTAAAAATACGCTTTTTCAACTTTACTCTACGCGCTCAGCTTGAAGTCACTACCGTAGCCAAAGTCTTCAACGAATTTTAACAATTTTTTTTTGTTTAATGGATAGATGGTTTAAGACAATTTACAGTGGCCAGTATAAGTGTTTTTAAAAGACTTACATTGCAATTTATATTTAATTTTATAAAAGTTACTTATTCTTTCATACATTTTTTGTTATTTAAGGTTCTTAAAAATCCTTTTCGTTAAATCACTGTTTTCGTGATTCCCAAGTTCGTTAAATCAGGGTTCTACTGAATTTTATTTGACAATCACATACACCTGAACCCCTACTATCTGAGCCCAAATCAAGAAGTGACTACGTTAGCCAAGATACTGATGAAACTTTTATGAAATTGTTTGCAATAAAACTATACAGCGTGCAAATAAGTAATTTATTTTTTAATATACAGAAACTTATATGATTGTGTGGCTTATTAGATATAAAAATTTTATTCCTGCATAATCCAAACTACATTTTTTTCTTACCTTGTCAAGAAGAGTTGGCCTACGCTGCCGTGGATACCATGGTCTTGTGGCAACAGGTCTCGGTGTTCTTTTATCAGAAGATGCTTCTGTAGTATTCACTCCACCCTGCCATTTTTCAGATCTTGCTTTGTGCTTGCGTCTTCTACTATGATGGATAGCTTCATCAGTATTTCCACTTGTGGAAGAAGGAACTTCAGGTAGTTCCTCAGTAAGCTTACCAAAAACAATGGGAGCTTCCTCTGGTGCACCATCACTGTCATTCTGAGTAACTGCCTCTTCAGGCTGCTGGCCCTCGATAATAGTACTGTTGCAGATATTTCCTGCATTTGATGCAATGACAGGTAGTACTTCACTAGCAGTGCACTCACTATTTCCTATACACCACAAACAAGACCATCTTTTCGTGCAATGTACCACACCCGTCTCAAAGAATTCTATAACAAGTATTGTATATCTAATACACACAGCAAAAGAAAACCCCAATAAATCAGCCCTGACTATACCTCATAGAAAGTTACATTAACATAGGACTAAACATTACAATGAAACATGATGATAGTACAAGAATTACACTGATGTTGATCTTCGTAAAAACACTATAATTATATTTGAAACATATTCTAACTGCACACAAGTAAAAACATAGGCAATAAAATTCTTGCATAAGAATCCTTACAATTGTGCAGAGAGTGCAATGGTTTGCAACGCAACCAACACCTAATGCAACTTTATCTATTATATATATCAGCATAAAGTTGATAGGTGCCCTATTTGTTTGGAACAAAAAATTTAAATCCAAGCGGTTTAATATCCAACTTTTGTGTACAATCATGTTACGTAAAGCAGTAACACTATTTGCTCTTATGTATCCTAATAACATATATCCAACAAATCACAGTCAACTGAATAAGAACTGTTATCAACATTTAACAATAGTAATAACAGACAACAAAGAACAAAGATAATTTTCAGCAATGTATTCGACTGATAAGAATTTCTTTTTTAATGCTCCTAAGGGAACTCTACAAAACATTAATACCGGTGTAAAAATTTTCAAAAATATAATAAATTGCATGACTAAATATTTAAGTCAATACATCAAAATCTCGTTGTTACTATCCCCTTTATTACAACTATTCTGTTTGACAATCTTTTTTTTTTTAAAGAACCGTAAAAAACTTCATGTCGAAAAAGTTGAAAATTTAAGGAAAATCTGCTGAAAAATATATTTGTTCAACTTGTTGCTGTGTTGCATTTTCCTTTGTGAGTGCTGTACTGTAAGAAACGCACTGCTGAAAATAGATAACACCCCTCCCGACCCTCCACGCCAGCCAATACCCATTCACTCCCCCCACCCTCAAGCCAGAATGTGTTTGTGTGCAGGTGAGTATAAACTGCCCTGCCTTGTCTATTATAGGCTGCTGGCATGACGAGAAGGAAAGGCAGAGCGGTAGGGTGGTGGTTGAAGAAGGAGGGGGGTACAGCCCTCCACTTGTCGCTAACCCCTAGCCGCATTCCTGAGCCTTGTCTTCTCTTCAGCTCCAGACAGTATTCCACGTTGCATCTGCAGCCACACCACTCCCCACCCATTTTCTCTGATGGCTGCAAAGTCATGTTTGTTTTACCTTTACCACTCTCTCCCGGCCATCGTCTTTGTTTCGGTATCTGGCAAGAGCCCAGTGAGATAGGGGATGAAGAGAAGACACATTTTTTAACTCCCATTACATCACGGGAAAAAAAAAAAAAAAAAAAAAAGACCAGCATGACACCTAGTCCGTAAAAGAAGCAAAAAAGAAAACAATCCAGCATTATCTCCATCTTTTTTTTTTTACTCTAGCTTCACATCAGGTCATGTGCATGAGTTCTGACAGTACATACTTGACCTTGACAACTTCCGCAGTGTATTTGATCACTCGGCACTTCGCCTCTACCTGCAGCGCAGAGTATTAAACTGGTGCGTAGTGCCACAGTTTTATGGTTTTTCCTATAGGCGTAAGACTAAGTGATGAGTAATTTCATGACAGCACCTTGAAAAATCCCTTTTCAGCACTTTTGAGGGTCTCCAAATACGCTTTCCTATTCGGTGTACTGGTTTAAAAAAAAAAAAACATTAAAATCCTGTTGTTACGGCCCCCTTCATTACGACCATCCGTTTGTACAACCCTTTGAGAAAACGTAAACAATTCAGATCGAAAAAATTGAAAATTTAAAAAATATCTGTTGAAAAATATATTTGTTACAATTGTCGTTCATCTGCATTACATTTTCCTTGGTGAGTGCTGTGCTGTACGAAACGCACAGCTAAAAATAGATAACACCCCTCCTGACTGTCCATGCCAGCCAACACCCATTCACTCCAACCCCCTCCCCCCACAAGTAATGATGGGTAACTGTCAGAAATTTTATGCACCGGCCATACCCTGGAAACTTTCTAAAAAAAAGGAAAACATAGGAAACTTTACAAAACTTTGATGTAATTTTATAAATAACCATCTCACAGACTTGCAGTGACGTTTATTCAGTCGTAATTGTGCTCCTGCGTGAAATATGTCCTATTTTAAAATATAATTACTGTTAGGTATTGAAGGTTAACGTTCTTATAGAGAGACATATCGGTGCTTGCCGCGTTACTTAAACTTACCGCGACGCCATCTTGAGATCCACTGAGACTTCGATGAGAGCACGCATACCTGCAGGAACAGATATTCATGCGCCCATCTGGGAAAGAGTCCCGTAGTGTAGGCACACACCACAGGGCACGCAAATATTACTGAACATTATTACCGCCCACCGAGACCGACTGAGGTCTCCATAGTTCACTCACAATACACGTTTGCTATATACAATAATTACACCTCACAATCTGTTTTAAGCATCACTGTGATGGCAGACGGTACAGCTTGTGTACTGGTCTGCAGAGTTGTCCCTTTTGAGTGCGCAAGTCTACAACCCTGGTAACTCCATCCTTCCCAGGGTGGAGTTTGACGATTCTGGCTGAACACCAACCCAGTGGCGGCACTCGTTCTTCTCCAACCACGACTAACTCTCCCACAGTAAGTCCAGGCTCTTGGTTCTGCCACTTCCCTCGAGGTTGAAGTTGCTGTAAATACTCTTGATACCAGCGTTTCCAAAATTGATTGGCGAGACTGCATACCATCTTCCAGCGTCGAGGTAAACAAATTGTGCTGTCATCTCCACACGTCTCGGGTACCGCAACAAGAGGCCTGCCAATGAGGAAATGCCCCGGTGTGAGTGCTGCCACATCATACGGATCAGAGGAAATTGGTGCTAGCGGCCGAGAGTTGAGGACAGCCTCAACTTTACTAGTAAGTGTCATGAGTTCCTCGAGAGTGAGAATCTGATTGCCAATAGTTGGTTTAAGATGGTATTTGGTGGATTTTACAGCAGCCTCCCACAATCCTCCCTGATGAGGAGCTGCTGGGGGCAAAAAATGAAACTTGATTTCATTTGCCAAGGAGAAATTCTCTAGAAGCGGGGATCCAAGCAGTTGTTTAAAAGACTGCTGGAGTTGTCTGGAAGCACCAACAAAATTTGTACCACAATCAGAGTATATGTCAGTACACAAACCCCGCCTCGATACAAATCGG
>PNEQ01044490.1:28243-40125 GCA_003012365.1 Medauroidea extradentata | reverse complement strand
TTTACATAAAATGGTTCATTTACTTGTTCACATTATTGATATCTTAATTACTACACATCTATTACACTGTAACAACTAGCAAAGCCATTGGCTGGACCCCTCCCCTCGTGACCAGCTAGGGTGGTGGTTCGAGCGGGGGTGGGGTGAGGCCCCAAGACACACTATGCACCTGCTCGTCTCTCCCTCGTCTTCACAAGGATAAAATATATACAATTTCTTATTTTTAACATAAAACTTGGTGTAGTAATGGTATTTCGATGAGAACTATTGCAATGTGATCGTGATACAATGACGAGGAGAATGAATGGTCGCAAGACATAGTTATTATTGCACATTAATTTATGATGGTTGACCCTTATGACTATTGAATATACTAAATCGGGGTGGCGACCATATGGGCCTGTCACAAGTACCTTGTACGAGAGGTGTCCACACTTGAAAATCGATACTTGAAATAGTTTAATCTGGGATAAATAAAATAAAGTGTAGGACGGAAGAAGAACTTTTTTAATCATTACGTTGAAGTATATACCTGACAACATCGAGGTTGTGAAGGTCTACCACATGCTTCGCTGACAATAACAGAGGCAGTAGTGTAGCACTAGGGATACCGCTTGCCTCAGAGACATCAGAATAACATATAGTTTGTTGCGACATCGTTCGTACAATGTTCTACATTCCATGTCGTATAAGTAACCGCATCACATTGTTTGTACTGAGCACTCAGTTGTTAGTTGAACACAAGACTCGCTCGTGAGATTCCTAGTCACGTACCTATCTACGAGACGTCACGTGACATTGAATGTTACAGACGTATTGTAAAAACAAATTACACAACTATATCTACTGCTGACACCAATATTTCAACGACATATTAAAGGACAGCGAATTCATATACAGACAATACATGTTGAGCCACTGATACTTATACAACGATCATCGTAATTTGCTGATCTTAATGCATTTTAGTCTTCAAAAGTGTATATACATTTTTTTTCCATTTGACTAAATAAACAAAACAATATAGATGCATATGGAAATATATGTTTGCCCATCTACAAATAGTATTGTTGGATTAAGACACTATTTGCTTAGGAAAAATTCTAGAAATTATTACAATATATTTTAAAGTTGTTGACTTTTCCTGTGGTTATGATTAAAGCTGTGTGTGTGTGTATATATATATATATATAGCTATACTGTACTTGGTCTAAAAAACAAAATGTTCAAATAAAATCTTGCTTGTGAAAACACTGTCAGTAGGCAGCAAGAATACAGTCGGCGATAAAACACAGTTATCTGTGCACATACGTCTGACTGGGTACTGACGTCATAGAAGAAAACACACCCCTCCCGCTAACCCACCAGCTGGTTCCTTCTCCAAGGTATCCAGAGTGAAAAGAAAAGTTACCCCTCCCTTCCCCTTCCAGACAAGGTTAGCAAGCGAGTGAAGGACCGTGGTCATTCCACATGACTACATCACAAACACTCTCCTTGCTGTTATGTACAGCTTCGAGGTCCACACTCGCTATCTACACGCGGTTTAGAAAACTCGCTAGGGTAGGCTAGGGTAGGTAAACTAACATTCCAGTTTCAAGTGTTCGATACCTACCTGTGTTTGAATACTCACCGCACAGCCTCTATCAACTACTCACTTCCAGCAGGATAAGCGCGCTGAGAAGACGAAACTAAACATTTGCCGCACAAAATATGTAGTCAACTGTACAACCTAACCACAACAAAGTTACACTTGGTTCTAAATATCAAAGAAACCAGCACTACAAATATATACGTAACTATAAGTACAGTAACGTGTAAACAATGTACTACATATATATGTAATTATAAGTACAGTAACGTATAAACAATGTACTACAGACGTCACAATTAGGGGAAAGTTGAACAGTCATGAAGTTAATATTCTTTATTCGCGCAGTTTTAAAACTCTGAACAGTATTACAGGCGTTCATGAAGATCCTGGTGATCCTCAAACATAGTCACGTGACATGTAACCTACCCTACCACAGCTCATGAGCTTTCCTAAACTAACCTGTGTGAGTAGGTGTATAGGTGGGTGGCACCTACCCCCCCCCCCCCCCCCCCCCCCCCCCCCCCCCCCCCCCGCCCGGGCAAGTTCACTACATCTGAGTCCTCGCATATTACATTACACTGCCAAACATCACTTGCCATGTCATCTACCAAGTTAACGTAACATTTCATACCTTCTATTGAAAATGTACTTTTACTGTCCAATCCATGAAATATAAAATAACCGCAGTGTACAGTAACATTCACGTAAATTACACTTCCACGTTACTTACACATCAGGTGAAACTATAGTACGACATGCATACATTCTAAATATTAGTTTGTATATTTACCACACTTGTGTATATGAGCGCTAAGAAAGTAGGTATGGCAGAATTGTTTCCCAGACATTCATGGTAGCTCTCGTAAACTTATTTTTATAAAACAATCAAATATATACTAAAGTTACCAGACTTGTATTGTAACAAGTGTAACAGTTTGCATATTTACAAGGCGGAAGTATGGTAACTGTCCCATACTGCGTTTATGTTATTTACTTCGCAAAAATTTTTGGAAGTTATTTTACAGTGTAGCAGAATCTTCTGCTTGCATAGCAAATGAAAGTCAAATTAAATGTTTGATACAAGCTAGATTGGTAACATTATCCTCAAAACCTCAGTATTATAGTGGTCAGCATGCTGAGTCACTGGGAAACGATTAAGAGACTCCACTAAAACTGCCGATGACAATATCAAAACACGGTGTAATACACATGATGATAACAACAAGACTGTTAATATGCTTACAGTTAATGTTATTTTTGTAAAGGAATTGTTTACACATTTGCCTGGTAATTTACCACAATTTTGCAACAAATGTTCCTTTATTATAAATGTAAACTTACTGCATACATGTACGGTGATTTTCCCTTATATTGAAGCGTCTTTACAAATTGTAAATATTGAAAATAAACATTTTACACTATTACACATTAAAAACGCTAAATAACTGTTATAATAAAACTTTTTTATTACGCGCACAGGTGCGCGCATAAGAGAAAAAGGGGGTGGAGGACATCTTCAATTAACTTAGAAAACAAGGAATATTTATCTAAAATCAATACTTTCTTTACCTACTTGTAATTTCAATACTACACTCTTAGACAATTACTAGTGAAGTACATTTCAGTTAACATGCGACGTTACTAGTGACAGCTTCCATTGCGTGCGGGAACGACCGAGAGTTTATCTGGAAGCAATGGATGCCACGACCAGGTTGACTCTTGCAGTAAATGTACGTGGAGGGAGTTGACTTATTGGTGCGGAGCAGTTGCAGGAAGAGAGCAGTCAGAATGGAAGCCTATCAATCAGGGGCAAGTAATACAATGTCGCGCACAATGCTGGCGCAACTTAATATAAGCGATAGATAGGTTTGTGGTGGTGCAGGAGCTTGGTAAGGGAGGGGGAGAAGCAATCACAGTGGGCAAGCAGCCGAAATAAGCCCCTAGCCCTGGCAGTCTCGTACTTGGTCGTGGAGGGGAGGCTAATTCGTTAATCCGGGCCGTATAGCCTCGGGCGATATTGCCCCTCGAGCCAAGACGACTGTGGCTATAAACAAGTAGTGGGAGCCCCCTGCTTACGTCACATCTCATATGAGCCCTGCCTCACCCTTAGTCCTTCCCCTCTTACCCCCTTCTATACTTCCCCTATCCCTACCCCCTTATCTAGACGTATGTCGTTCCCCGCATCCCAAACGGCATATGTAGGCGTTTCCTTTGAAACATTGCATTTTATCGCAAATCACTTAGGCCGTGCGTATTGCAATATTAAACAACTTTATATAAAACTGTTGTTTTCTCGAAAGCAGTATATAAAAACAAAAAGCAAGGCGACCCGGTCGACATTGCAGGACAGGAATAATAAGACACGCGGGGTGTTGCAGTCGGGCCACTGTTGTCAACAGCCACCTCACTTTAAATATCCACTTCACTTCTCTGCCTCAAACACTTCGAAAAATTATGTTTTTTTTTCTTTAATTTAAAATTGTACTTTGTGAAACATTGAGGATTATTGAACACAGCCATTTCAAGGACATAGGCCTGCACTACCATGAGCGAATATTGCTGAACTGCAAAAATCCGGCAATAAATCAAAACCAGAAGCCATTATTAGCAGATGACGACATACTAACACAAAAATAGAAGCCAGTATTATCTGTTCTCAACGTACAATCACAAATAAGACAGTATTAGCTCATTAAAGCCAGTATTATCTGTTCTCAACGTACAATCACAAATAAGACAGTATTAGCTCATTAAAGCCAGTATTATCTGTTCTCAACGTACAATCACAAATAAGACAGTATTAGCTCATTAAAGCCAGTATTAACGGCTATCAACGAGCAATATTAGCTGCTGTCAACATGTAATTATTACAAAGATGAAAATAGTCGTCGAAGAAAGCTTGATACTTTCATATTTGTGTCATCTTCTTTGTGTCGTTTACTTCTATTCCACTAGTTGTTTGTTTGTCTTTGTTCTACATTTCTGTTTGTGCTGTCTTTCTGTGCAGGCCTAAACCGACTACATTCTCTTCAGGAATTGTAGGAATGTTCAATATTTCTTAACAAAAGCTAATATTGGTTTATATATTATTATTGTAGTTTTTATGCGACTCAACACACTCTCGTAATGGCGACGTCACACGTACGGAAATCATTGTTTATAAGACACTCCCATTGCAAGAATTGTTTAAATATAACATTTAACATGTAGACGCGTGTGTATGAAAACAACACGACATACCAACTGATCTGACTGCACTGAAATGTGGCCGAACGCACAGCGGAGGAGACAGCACATAACAATTTGCCACAAACGATGGGTTTCCTCTGAACCAAGCATGATGATAGGACGACATCGCATAGCGCCAACCGTCATGTCAAATATTTACTTCTCGTCGTGAGAATTTACTACCCGCAGTAAAAGTCGAGAGCCGCGCCAGTGTTTGTCTTGTAGATTAGTTTAGCGGCATACTCTGCAGTTACAAGCTTCCATCAATCACTGACATCAGTGTCTTCATTCACTACATTCTGCACTTCATTCCCCCGACCTCCCGAGGTAGTGATCATTTCCACACTTGGCGTTGCTTATCAGATCAGTCCTTTCATACAAGTAACTATTTCCTGCTATATATTATCTGGATTATTAAATCCACGTGGTTTATTCTGAAGATCTGTGCTCCTTCCTTGTGAAGAATTCCACAGAGATTCACAACGAGGAAGGTGTGCGACTGGAATACAAACCAATGTTCAAGATATTCAATAAACTCGATTAAATTATCTAAGTCCAGATGGAACAAAAATAAAAAAAACCTTGAAAATAAATTCTACTGACCTCAAGCGCCTTGTGACGTATTTTAAATAAACAGTTTACGACGCCGAGATTACGTACGTGTATTTACGGGAGAAGAGATTACACTAAAGTATTGCTTCACTCAGGCGATACGTTAGGTGAAAATGTTGCGGCAAACATTACCTATGCTAACTCGTTTACAAAAATGTCTGCATTAACTCCTCCAATCCCACCTACCTGCATCACCAGGAATTTTATTATTTTATTTACGTAGGAAATAATATATGTGGCCCGGTCAATAGTTTCGTAAAAACAATTCTTATGTCAAACACGCTGTATGTCAGCTCAAGCATGGTCCAATATGCAGTACGTTATTCTCTTATACAAACAAATTTTGTTCTAACATATAAATTAGATACAAAGAAAACAATTAAATTAAAAAAAAATAGGAATTTATGAGTATATTTTTAAATGATAAAAAAAATTACGAAAACGATTTTGTTCACAAATGATAATGTGCTTCATTAGTTTTTTTAATTAAAGGAATATGAATCACAGAAATTCGTCCAGTTGCTTTTTACGCTACATAGTCGTGGTGGTATTTTTAAGCATTGATGGTTGCAGAACTGCCAGGATTCCAGCTCAAAGTTAACCATCAACTAGTTTCGTGCAGTTGTGAGTTTAGTTAGAACTACTAACATGTATACGGAAAATATGTCCGCTGAAAGTGAAAGGGTAACTCCCAGAGGAGAAAGTTCTGGAGAACAAGTAACTGCGCAGTGTGCATGCAGCAGTGGGATATACTCAAGTCACATAACGTCAGTGAGTTTCGACATTTCTGGTGGCACTTAATGATTGTATGTTGCTCACGTATGAGGCTTTATCAGTAGACATTTCTGTTCTGAAATGAACTGAAGAGGTCTATTCCAGTGTATCTCCAGACAATTCTGTGACTGACCTACAAGTAATGTGAAACAAAGTATAGGAGCAGATGGCAGAGATCAGAGAGGACAGCGGGCCAGCAGTCGGTAATGACGTCACGTCGCTCTGGTTACGCCCAAGGAAACGATTCCTATCCGGGTCATCTCCAGATCTATCTTCCGTGCCTCACTCACGACGTATCATCAGAGATACATTCATAGGAAGAGTGTGGAGGAGGGGTAACATCGAGGCACACTGAC
This sequence comes from Medauroidea extradentata, assembly GCA_003012365.1. Classification (NCBI taxonomy): domain Eukaryota; kingdom Metazoa; phylum Arthropoda; class Insecta; order Phasmatodea; family Phasmatidae; genus Medauroidea; species Medauroidea extradentata. The sequence continues at coordinate 33,564 of PNEQ01044490.1, read as the reverse complement.
TACTCTGCTACCAGAGTGAACAACTGCCTACCTGGTTCACTGCAACCCCAGCAGCTCCAGCTGACTTCAACACTTACTGCTGTACGTGTGATATATTTACAACAATGGTTATAGGTACCTGACTTGTAAGTGCAGATCAAATAACACACCTTCCTTCTCTTCTTCCTACTCAGGCTGTTGAACCACAGTGCAGTAAGATAGGCATGCGCACTTGTTTTGTGAAAATATAAAATATATTCTCACTGTTCTGGTCTAAGAAAAGAAAACATTTCATACGACGTTTCTTGAGTAATATTTCATAGCTTTGCCTCGAGTATTCTAAAACAACACAACTCCAGTAAGAATTGTAAACTTTCCTTCTGACTTAACTTAGTAGCCTATAATACAAGAAGAGGACAGTTATCAGAATGTAGAGTGCAATGACGATGGATCATCTGAGGATGACTTGACGGAGACTCGAACCCGGAGCCCAGAGCCAACTTCTCTTGCTCGTGACAGTCCCTAGGTTCACTCCTGCCTCGTTTATTGGCTGACTGTTCTTCATCAGAGGTAGTTTAATGGCTTTCTGGAAACCCCCCGCCCCCGTCCCCACAACGACCTGGCGCATTACGCTGTTAACCTGTTATTAGCTGCTCTCTAGTGTTGGGTCGGTCGTGTTCCTGGCTTGTGGGACGGAAGGCGGGATTTATAAGAGACTCCAGCCATGTGGTGATCATCTCGCTAGTGAGGAGCGATGAAAGCTTGATAGTGAGTCCCCTCTCTCAGCTCGGTTTATGTCTCCACACAACCTCCCCTTCTTTTACTGGCGCCGTCCACGAGGGGGCTTGTCCCCTTACAAGGCTGCTTTATCGTCGTGCACTCAAATTTTGATGAACGTTGCTCCTGCAAGCTCTTATTGCCAATACAGTTCCGTCAAAAATATTTCAACCTTGTCTTAGACAGCGCAGTCGCAAGTCTGCAGAAATAGCGCGGAATCACGCGAGGCCAAACTGGACTTGAAATGCACGCAGTGAACAGTTTGCCAATCTTCATTGCAGTTTACGTCTCATATCCCGTGTTTCATCGTCAGTTCGGACATCCCGATATCGGTTCTCCATAGTTTCCGTGCTCATCAACCCACGAGGATGCTGGGAAGGTTCCTCGCTACAGGCCACAGCCGATTCCTCCTCGACTTGCAAAGTGTCTTGAGGCAATAGTTACGCCTCTACTGACACTGCTGTCGTCGTCAAATATACATACGTACTACAGCTGCACGGCATCAAGCAAGCCCTGAGGAACTGTGATGACAACGAGGGAACCACAACAACGACGGTTGTATGTCTACTTGTGTTCGTGTAAGTCCAGTGAATGTTGACAACTTATTATTTACATCATGTAATATCAGTCAAATGTAAGGCAAACACATAAGAGGTACCTAAGTGCTTGAAGTAATGTTGACTGGACATGGCCGTACCCAAGTAGGGTAGGAGCAGGGTTCCGGTACAACTCCTCCCTTATTTGTACATGTATAACATATTACATTACAGCCCATACAAAGTTTTACAAGAAACATAGTAGTGACAGTGAAGTTTGGTATTAAGTCAGTATTTAAGAACGTCAGGCATCAGGGGTTCAAAGACCTACTAGCTGGACAGTACAGTCCTATATGTACGCTATGTCCTCAGATATACTTGTACATTGCCTGCTGCTGCAGTATGTGGACAGTAGTAAGTACACGCGACTACGTACCGCGGGAGTATGTCTTCACACAGGTGATCGTTAAGTCTGTGCAACGAGTTCAAACCTGTGACACAATCGCAAATGTAATTTGAAATTTAACTTCTCCTTAAATACGTTCGTGGACTTCCTGTTGTCTAATAAATAAACGTTGTCCACGTGACGACAGTTCAAAGTCTCCCCCGATACTATGACCAGTACAGCCGTGGTACTTGGAACGGAGAGGTGAGGGTGAGGGGGGGGAATAAGGGGGTTATGAATATTTTGAAAACAGTGTGATCCAACAAAGAGACGTAGGTGCCAGTCCGGCACGCCTGTTGTTGGAGAGAAGACATGCGATGATACACGTGCTGACAAGCAAGACTCGCCCTTATACAACTGCTAGTTTCACACGTCCTGCTGATCACACACACTAATCCTGCAATAATACTATATTATCTCACGTGTTCAAAACCAAGCTATTGGACGAATACGCCTGGATATGCTCTGATTACCTGATTACGGCAGGACTAAAGTAAAACACTGCGTCTACATTTAGCAGTTTTTGTCTCTCTCCTGTGAAACCCCTAATGCACATAGGTACGGGTACATGCGATAACAATGACTGCACAGCTGTACCTATAGCTATTCCTCTTACGACCGCTCTGCACCGAAACATTCGTCATTTTGTAGCTGCACCAAACATTGGCCAACATTTACACATTACATTAACAGCAATTTACCGTCAATTAAATAATTTTAGGTTCCATAGTTTCTGTCCACACGCAAGCTATAAAATTACACCTTTGTTATTTCACGGGAAAAAAATTACTTTTAAATTATACAGGTACCTATTTAAAATACGCAAAAATTCAGGTACATTAATTTATATATATATATATATATATATATATATATATATATATATAATTTTCACTCGAAATTATAAAGGAGTCATTCTGTAGTTTTATACATCTACCTTCACTGTGAATTCTTTCTGTTGTATCTTTAGAATAATCTTCACTTCGGGTCAGTAGCGACAACAGTACAATCGCTACATTGACATGTGCTTACACGGCAAGTATGGAACTGAAGATATTGTATTACTGAAGTATTACTATTAATGTAATGTGCAAGGGCTGCACAGTGTTTGTACGATTGTAAAATAAAGAACTTTCAGGCGCACAACGCCCTTAGTTCAAGACAATATTATCATAAGAGTGTTGAGCAGATGTCATAGGAAATATTTGTTGCATATTGAAAGTAATTACATGAACTATACTCCCAACAAAATGAAACACGTTAAACACAAACAGCGAACAATTTAGACTTACAATCAAATCGAGAATAAGACAAATAATTTAATAATATCCAAAACATTTGGACAACACACGACAAGAGAGACAGAGAACTATTATCAAAGAGTATATCTGCCTGTGGGATCGTAGCTCCTAAACAAATTAACCGATTTTGATGCATTTTTTTGTTTGAAAGCTGACTTGATCGAGAATATTCTTAGCTTTGACTCAAGAATATTTGTTCAGCCGTTTAAAGATCATCAGATCTTTTAATTTGTTTTTGTAAATGTGAGTAATTCTATTGGTCTAATCGATTTCAATTTAGTATCCTGTGAATAGGAGGATTTTGAAATTTTTAATTTAAGTCTTAACTTGTACTACATTTGAAAGTGAACAGTTTGCTAGTTTGCCGCGTGTACGTCTGAAGATGGACGATGTATTTACAATACTAACATTGTGCACATTCCATCCCAGAGCAATACGTGCGTATGTGTGGCATCATGGGGAACAATTATCTATCTAATTATACCGCATACCAGGATTACCCTTTTTTATCTCGACATTCAAGTCCCAACATTTAATTTTTGGCGTTTATTTATATTTTTTGCTTACCTTCCTAACACTTTTTTTTTCAATTTATATGAAACACTGGTCAATCTTAATGCAAAGCCAATTGAAATAACTTTCATAGACAAAAGTGTTTCCGATTCAAATAATTAATGCTAACGTTAAAAGTGCGTTGCAGATAAATAAACACTGAAAACATAAATTGATTTCTACGCCTTTTTCGAAGCCAATATGGATCAAATACTCAATGATAATCCTAGATAATGGTATTTGCCAACTTTATGAGCAAATATTTATCCAGAATTACTAATTCGTTACGCGTGATCTCTTGCGCCGCAGTTAAATGCACGAGGTTCCGGCGTCAGAGATTGTGCCTCAGAAGATCGTAACACTGGAAACTATTTTATTTAAAACGTTTGCTAAAACTTTTGTCTAGTATTGCTATTGTTTAATTTTCGCAAAATGGCTTCAAGAAACCTACAGCTACAGATTAATGCTTTTAGCGTTGAATTATGTACCACGCCCTCTTAAGTCAGCTATAAAATTCCTGAACAAAAATTTAATTGGCTAATATTCGCTATGGAAATAGTATTTCCAGCCAGTTACAAGGGAAAAAAATATTCTTAAGATTCAATTGGGAATTTGAAATTTTTCTAAGGGCATGAAACGTTTCTTAAACGTGTTACTTGTTTTGACACCATCTACACTATATCCTACAGTTATTTATGTGTGTCTTTTCCATAAAATATCTGCAAGTCCTTGTTGCGCAAGGCACTCGGAGAATTTAAGAGGTTAAAGGCGATATGATTATTTACGATATTATATTTTCGTAAACCTAACGCAAACGACTGAGTTCAAATTGCAATAATTCTACAGTGCAGAAAGATATCCCCGACAAGTAAAGCAAATAAAATTTAAGGAAAGGGAGATTACAAGCTAATATTTGATAACCATTGATAGTACCTACACATAAAGAACATTTTAAAAATCACGTCATTCATTGTTCATACATTGCTAGAGGCGTCGCCTGTGGCTTTATAAGTAATAACACCTCCAGATGTTTCATAGTGAAGCGACAATATGGACTAGAAAGTAGCGGTCGACAACTATACGGATCTGCACCAGAACTACAACTATGCGAGAGGAGATATTACAAGTGTTGTTGGAAACATGCATTATGTCTGCTGTTCGTGGATAACCGGTTTTCTCCTGTATCATACTTGGTTTAATTTTATTCTCTTATCAGAAAGGTTTTATGCCCTAACATTAGAATCTAACATACAAATTTTCGCAGAGAAGTAAACGTATGTAAATTTTAACTATATCTTACTAAGTTGTCTATATGCACAACCCTGTACCCGTGATATGCAACATACATGCAACTGGAAATATAAGTCGCAGCATAAGATAATTATGTGAATGAAGGCACGCATAACCTGAGCAGAGTAATATTTGAATACAGAAATGTGAGCCTGAAATCAGAGACGTAAACCTAACTACGTAGTAACAATTCTTAACCCTATCTTTACACCGAATGTTTATGAATTGCAATAACTGCGAGGCAGCCTGTGAAACGATCCTTGCAGTGTTAAACGAGCAGTAATATATTCTTACTATGGAGCCACGTGTTGGCTGGAAGTTATTGGTTAATTCTGCCTGGTCGGAATTGTTGTGGTATTTACGACACACACCCCTGGCTGCAGCACGCAACGTCTGGCAGTTTTTACGGGCGCCACCTCGCAGCTGGGGGGGGGGGGGGGA